>JAOXYD010199084.1:0-22485 GCA_028565735.1 Pinacopodium congolense | reverse complement strand
ATAAGTAATTGAAGAGAGATCTTGATTGCTTATAAATTATCCTTAGGATTGCTTTAAAGATAATTGAGTACTTGGGAGTAGTTTGTGAATCGAGAGATTGTAAATCAACTTGTATCTATTTCAATTAGGATTATTGATTAGATCTCATGAGAGGGTAATTAAACCATTTTATATCTAGGATCGAGCAAAGTTAAATCAATAAGGTAAAGGAAGGAAAAAATAAGGATAAAATAACCCCTAAGTTCCCATCATTGATTTACGTCAATATCATTGCTTTCTTATACGTGTTCGTTCATTGAGTTTTGTTAATTTAATTTAATTTTCTGTTACTTCATTCATTGGATTACCTTAAACAAAGTGTGATTCAAATTGATAGGTGACTATATTCAACCCTCATGGGAACGATATCAATTATACTATAAAATATGACTTGAATACTTAAAATGTAGCATAAAACGAATAGTAAAGTACCCATACAAAACATAAATCATACAAAACACTAACATATGTAACCATCAAACATCAAATATCAAACATTTGTTACCTTTTCTAATATCACACATATTTCTCCCCCTTTTTATAATTATCAAAAAGTTTACACATACATAAAAATGTAATACTTAATACCAATACATAAAATTCACATTTCAAGATAATCAAACATCTTCTTTGTCCTTTATACCAAGCACAATCTCAAAAGGACACTAATAAATTTTCAAACATCATTTGAAAAAAAATCACTCAACTGTGTTATGCTTAATAAAATATATTATGACAAGCTTAAAGATCACATCATAAAAATTTAAAGAGAGACATCATCAACCAGGATCTCATTTAAAAAATTTTCAAAAACCATATCATTATTAAAAATGTCACCAATTATTATAAAAAATGATTAACTCCCAAAAATCATATATGCTTGATGCAAACTTGATGAAATGAGACTTCTTTATACCAATTGTTTAAATAAAACTTGATACCAATTGTTGATGCAACAAAATCCAATTTTCAATAACAATATATAGGATCAATACCGCTTAACACCTTATACCAATTTTTAATACCATTTAAATAGATCATACATCACAAAATAGAATAACCAACAATGCATCAACAAATTACAAAAGGAGACACTCCACTTTTTACCAAAATCATAAGTCACAAAAACAACCATGTTTTAAAATTTTTTTCAAAATCATTTAAATATGCTTAAAACTATATCATCATACAAAATATATAGTCCACCTCATGACACCACAAATAATGCAACTAAATCATTTAAAAAATAATCATAACTAAAAAAATTGTTCTAAGATGCCAATTGTTAAGCCTATCAAATTTGGCTAACTCCTTCGAAGTTAATAAAAAAACTCAACAATTAAAAAATTCACAATTTCAAAATTTTTAACTAAAAATTTTTCACAAACTTTTTCAAAACTATATTTCCCTTTAAAATAATGTTTTATCACTTGACAAAGATTCAAATTCGTACAATGAGATATAAGATGCATGAAATTATTCATAATAAAACTCAACATGATTATTATTCTTAAATTTAGTATAACTCTCTCAAATTGATGCATTGTCATATAAACAATCACATACCAAGGAGTGAGCATAAGAAAGGGATCATAAACACAAAATGCAGATAAAAAATCATAATTAAAAATAATCATTTAACATATCCCCTTAAAAATTGATATATAAATATGCATTACTCCCCTACTTATGAAAAATTGAATGCAAAAACTCAATTTTCATGATGAATCAAACATCTCTATGCAATTCAAAAATCAAAGTTCATGCTCCCTCTAAGTATATGTATAATTATCCAATACAAAAATTTTCAATCATTTATGGAAAATGTAATAAGAACATTAGATGTCACTTATGACTCTAAAAACTAAACTCAAATGCCATTAAAATCTTCATCTTTTGAAAATCATGCACTTTTAACAAAGTTTAAGCATTTTTAGAAAACTTCAACTTCCCCTAAGTAAAACAATTGTCAAAATATCCAAAAGTTCTAATGACATGCCTATTGAATTCATATGAATAAACTAAAATCTAAGTGCCATGTTTTGAGATTTTCAAAAGCATACCTTAGGGAATTGTTTAAAGCTTAATGTCTTACAAAAGGTATTAATGCATTAAGAAAATTTCAAGCATTTTAAAAAATTAATGCATGGGAGTAATTATTGAAAACATTGAACCTCTTTTCAAGAATTTTAAACTCATCCAATTCTATAAAATCATCAATGCTCCCCCTCAAATTGTTCATTTAGAAAGATATTCAAATTTTAAGGCATGCAATAATTATGAGAGGGATTAAGAAGTAATGATTAATATCCAAACACACAAAGATACTTACATATATGCCCTTATGTAATTTCTAATGCAATATGAAGTCATACCATCTATAAAGCATCTAAACAATCAAGAATCACTCAATATGATCAAATACATGAAACATCAAACTAAGAATATTTATCAAGATATGCTTACACAAATTTTGATTTTCTTAAATCTGCAAGATCATGTAGAGGTGTCATTCATAAAGCTTTTCAAACAATTAACTAACATTTAAAGACATCAAGAAACTTAGTTGCTATATTCATGTATTCCTACACAAGATTTCTAATACAAAAGCATATTATGACATTTAGCAAAATTAAGATATCAAGTCAATAATATGAATGTACATTAAGGCATAATTTTTGATTTTCCTAGTCATGCAAAATCTATAATTGTAAAGTCATTCATGAATCATTCAAACAATCTATCATCATTCAGATTATTCAAAATCATCAAGTATAATTCAATAATACATTATCATAATTCATCTCATTAAAAATTTTCTTATGATAACCCAGACTTCATCATACAAGAACATAAACATTTTCATCCAAAATATCAATCATGTTCATTAAAATATAAAAAATATCTAGATGTAACTCCCTTCTTCACATTATCACCAATTTGATTTCCTTCATCCTGGGTTCAATAATATCTTGGTAATTTTCCTCTTTTTGTTTTGCTCTTTGAGATACCCCTCAAAACAATTTAATGAACTTTTAGTACCCAGATCATCTTGGGTCCATATGGGTTAATAGCATACTTATCACGACCATTTCCCAAAACAATTTCATTTCTTAATGATCATAAAAAAATGATGAATATGTTCGTAATGTCGAAAATAATGCAAAACAATGGTGCACGCTATATATATGTATATCCATGATCATACCAAGGTCTAGATCCATCATAACTTCTAGGTGCATCATAAAAATGATAATGAGACTTAAAATTGTTCCTATATGCATTTCTAGATCTAAACATTCCTCCTCGATGAACCTTTTGCTTAGAATTTGGATGATACATGTTCTTAGAAGCTCCTAAATACATATGGGGTGCATGGGTGTGTTTAGGCTAAATTTGCCTCATTGGTGCCCTAAATGTATTATTTTGATGATGTGCATTTTCAAAGAAATTATATCTATTTTTAGATATATTCGTGTTCTTTCTAGATGACGTCCTGGATGCACACATAAACATATGATAATTTTTCCTAGAATGGGAGATAGATGATGATGGTGAAGATGAAACATTTTCTAATATGATTTTAGGCTCATTTTCTTCCTCTAAGTTCTTTCCTTTAACAAATTTAGCCATATCACTTGATGATGCATCATCATTAGAATTTCCTAGTCCATGTCTATCATTTATAAAGTTTTGTACTACTAAGATTGATTCAAAATTTTCTTTTCCTTTAGTAAAACTAGACAATGAGTTCTTGACACTTTCTAGTTCCTTTCTTAATGAGGCAATTTCTTCTCTAAAAATAACCTCAATATTATTGATATTATAAGGATTTATTTTTATGTGCTTGTAACATACCTAATTTTTAATCAAAATTAACCAAGAAACACACTAATAATACCACAAAACATAAGTAAGCAAGTGCACCTATCAATTTTAATAAAGTTTAGATGAATGGAGGGTCGAATCCACATGTATTGTTGTTACTAATGAATCTATATAAAAATTAACTTACCTAATAAGTTAAAAGATGATTGATTAGTTTAATGATGAAAATAAACAAACAATTGAAAGTAAATTTATTAAACAAACTCACAAAAGTAACACTCAATGATGAAGATAAGATTTAGGAAATTAATTCCTCTGGGTAGTGTTCATATTCATTTTTATCTTAATTTAACTCATTTTCCAAATTTATCAAACTGTATATTCCCTAAGGCAAATTACACACTCTCTTTAGTTATGCAATACTATTCAATTCAATAAACTATGTGAAAGTTCACTCTATCCCAACTTATTGATTGAAAGTGTTACTTTACTCTTTTGAACCTATTGTTTTGGCTAAGCTCGCAACTAATCTAGATATCTTAAGTAGCTTATCTTTAGGACTCCATGCAAGATGTATTATTTATGGAATGATCTAAAGCATACAATTATTTCTTAATCTATGATACATAAACCAACGTATTGAAATAATTTTTACAATAGCATAGCATTTGATAAGCAATGTCATTAAAACCCATAAAGAATTCTAATATAAAATCTAGAAATTAAGAATTAAATTACGAATAACAAAGAATTCTTCATCATAGTATTCATAAAACTCAATTCCTATGAAACGTTTAGTTCTTAAACAATGTATGATTCATAAAAACAATCAATAAGAAGAAGGACAAAGAAAAGCTCATGATGAACTAATCTTGATGCTTGACTCCTTGCTAGTTATTGATGTGAATTCCTAGTCTTGATCCTTGAATTCTTGCATTTGGAATGTTCTTCTCCTTCAAAATTATGTGAAACCATGTTAGAGATGGCTTAAGACTTGGTTCCCCTTCCTTAGTGGTTGAACGGAGGGTTTAGAGGCAAGAGAGTTGCTTAGAAGGGTTATTTATATGGGTGAGCACTCATGCTCTTCTGCTATGATCTCACCTGTGAGTAATAAAGTGGAAGTAAATTTAAGATCCAAGCATCGTTTTGGCATGGAAACTTTGCTAAATTGCTAGTACTAGGGCAAATTTGGTCACAATTATCTAGAGGATCCCAATTTACTTCAAACATAAACTAAAATTAACAAATAAACTTAAAACATCCAAGTTATGTAGAAAAACTTAGTTCGATAAAAAGAAGTTGTCTTAATGGGTAACATTGTTTAGGAATTTGTTCTTTAATGTCCTGAATGGATTAAAAATTGATTAAGGGAATTATTCTAGGATCACTTCACTAGATCTAAGTAATGTTATGATTAAGAAAAGACTTAATCTCTAAATACTGAAGTTGGAGTTTGGTTATGTCATATTCTTAAGCACAAAGCTTTAAAACCACAGAGTTTAATCCAAAAATTCCACATTTCAGATTCTGACCCTCAAGATAAATCAAATTTGGTTATTCAATGCTTTAAATTAGGTTGCTTAAGGATTTTTCTAATAAATTAGATAGATTTCTCAAATCCTAACTTATTTCTTTACTTTATCTTACATGTTTAGTGTAAAATGAGCATTAATCCCTTCCAAAACCAAAGAACATCCCTTAATCTAACAAAGAAACATATTTAGCACATGCTCAGGTCATTTTAGAAACAAATCCTAACTAAAAACATGTTCGACAACTCACATTAGGAAAGAAACAAATCAATCTCATCATATTAAACATACTCTTGCGCAAATGATACAGAAAGGTGAATTTAATAGATGAAAATCAGTTAAAGTGTACCAATATCAGGCTCTAAACATGATTACAAGGTTGAATCACGTGTATTGAGCTTGAAAAACTCCAAAATACAACTCAGATATGCAAAACAAGGTGAAAACGTGAAGAAAAAGAGAAAAACCCTAAGGTTCTCCTAAGCTTTTCTCAATCTAATTTCTCTTTAAAATTCGTCTTTATCTTTATCCATCCTTTGCATAAATGGGTTCTCTGAGCTCTTATATGTGTTAGCTGTAAGTGGAGAGCAACTAGGGCAAGTTACAATAAGTGGAGAAGGAGATCTATCTAGAAAGGTGCTGATTGCTGCTTAAATGGCACTTGAAAGGAGTTAAACGACGCTTATTGAGCATTGTCATTTTTATCTCTGACTCGGGGGTAGAACGACACCTGGCAAGGTTGAACGATGCCTCTCTTGACCCACTATTTTACTCCAAAATTTTAAATTTCAGTAACCTTTTCTTAGATTTTCTAAATTAAATCAACTCTAACTGCAATGTTCATCAATCAAACACATAATTAAGCCTTTAAACATCAAATGTAAGCAATTATACAAAACTTTGGCTTAAAATTGAGGCAAATATGTTATAAAAATCAAGTCTATCAACTCCCCCACACTTATTTTTGTCTGTCCTTAAGCAAGTCAATCAATCATTAGTTTCTAAACAACATATAATCTTAATAAAAATAGCCCCAATCAATTAACCAAAACCATTGAAAAGAATTCCCTCATCCTTCAATCAATATGGCAAAGTAAGAGGTTATAAATTTGATTCATCCAATCAAGTCACAATTGAAATTGATTTACTTCATGCTTCTTTTAACTCATCCTAAGATCATGATTCCATTCCAATCAAAAAATCAATATAAAACAAACAAGAAGTGACATCAATGAACACAAATCCATATCCTTAAGCTTAAGCACTAAAAAGAAAAAGCAATGTGGGCTTGGCTTCAGTTGAGAAGTCAGTCATTCTTTCGTACTCAAAGGTGAACAGTTATGGTGAACAATCCTTGGCTTATTGGATTGAGCCATCTTTCATTAACTAGCTTTTTGCACTACTCATAACTTTTAACAAATTGGTTAGAAGCTAGTGGAGTGAATGAAATAATGCTCATTTTCACTCATTTTTTCTTTTCTTTTCCTTTCTTTGCATTTTCCTCTCATTTTTTTTCATTTCTTTCTTTTTCCAATTTTTTGTCATTTTCCTTGCATTTTCCATTTTTTCTTTTGTTTTGACAAAGGACAATGAAATTGCATCAAGGATGAAAAATTTAGCTTAGAAAGATTCAATTTAGAATTGGAATGTTATAGCAAATCAATGAGGACTTACTTGTCAAAAGAATGAAATAAATTAAGATCAAAAGCTCATCAATCATTAAAATCAAAAGGATAACATCTTATTCTGTCAAAAGAGTGAAATTTAAAAGGAAAACCTACCAATGTTAAGATCAAGAGCAAAACAATTTTTGCAAAACATTATAGATTGATTGGAAAAAGATGATAAAAATATAAACTTCTGGTCAAGTAAAAATAAGCATGAAATAACATGCCTTCCCCCATACTTGAAATAAACATTGGTCCTCCAATGTTATAAAATGGAAATGATAAATAGAATACGAGAGTAAAGGAATAGAGAACACCCGAATAATGATTGCAACTCTTGAAATTTTTTACTTTAATAAGCAAGGCATAATGAAACCATTGATAACCGCAGCTGACAAAATATAAGAAACATGAAAGCACAAGAGCAGCAAATAATAAAAGAATATTCCATAGCATTAATATATCAAGAATGTATCCAAAAGGGAGCCTACAACAAAAGAACTAAAGAATTAAAAACAACTAAAAGGAAATACACGAAAGCAAAGTGGATCCAAAATCAAAAACCCTATCAAAAGGACTAGCCAAGGAAAATAGAGGCTAGCCTAAAAGCTAAAAGACTAGTTAACTCAATAGAGGCAATCAGTCGCAAACAAAATCCCAAAGAGCTAAAATATAACTCTGAACTATGCCGACCTATTGAAGAATATCCTCAACATAAGAGGATAAAACATCCTGCTGAGATTCTGTACGAGAAAGACGCTATTCGATATGATCCAGCTGATCTGAAGAATAGGGCATAGCAGCAAGTTTACTAGCGGCTAGAGGAGTGGCCTATGGACTAAAAGAGGAACACCGAGATCAGAAAAGTAGATTTTGAAGAAGCTTCATCCATGCCTCTAGCCATATCTTCAACTAGAATAGGTGGAGGAGGAGGTTCATGATCAGTATGAACACGTTCACATGCCTGAAGTGGCTACCAAGACAGATTACACCAAACACCTCCGACCTTAGCATAATGCCAAGATTTAAGGTGAGGGTAGCTAATAATAGATGTGGGCATAGGTTGAAAAACCGTCTGACCCTCAACTGAAACACCAACCTCGTTAAGCACCCTAGTAATCAAAGTTGGAAAATACAAATTCTTGCTGGCGTGCTTTGAACAAACTACATTCCTCATGCTTTGAAGAATGAATGCAGCTAATGGTAATCCCTTAATGGCTTCTAAACTATGATAAAGCTTATAAAAAAGGTAGATATCATAATTCCTTATCTTTTCTAGACCACTAGACAAGGCAGAACATTATAACTGATAAGAGCCACTATAATTCGCCTCTAAACAGATAATTAATATGTTGGAAAATAATCTTTGCCAGGTGGCTAGATCAATTCTAAAGTAGTACGGGCAATATTAAGCATAAAGTAGGATCTGACTCGACATCATCACCATGAATCTTATCCACTCGATGATGATAAGGCTCACTAACATTCGGCACTTTAGGTAGATGAGAAAGCAAAGCACGATTGAGGTTAATAGGCACTCCTCTAACCGTAGACTGGATATTAAGAAGGTCTTTAGCATCCTTCTCTTCCATATTAGCATAGAACTCACGAACGAGGATGGAACAATAAGGACTAACCAAAACCAAAACAAGATCCCATTCCAACGTACGAAATACAACACTAACCTAAAATTCTTCATACAAAGCAAGGGCTGGAGATTTCTCATTTATCAATTTGTTTGGTAGATGAGTGTCATACCAATCCACATTCTCTAGGTTCATGAAATGAGAAACATCTCTATCAACTCTCTTTCTTGAACTAGAAGTGCCTTGAATTTTTCTAGAAGGTATGATGAACCTAAATAAAGCAAATTAAGCATAAATCGAGTAAAGAACTTTGAATCATGCGAAAATTAGTGAATATTGCTAAAACATGGGCAAATTGCCTATGATTAGGTTGTGTAAATGAATATGCCATCAATAATAGGCCTAAATTAACCAATAAAAACCTGAATTCAAGCTAAAAATTCTGCCCATTATGAAAAGACTAAAATTCCCCTAATCAGAAAAATTGCCAAATTTTTACGGAAAGATTATGACATAAAAGTGTTACCGAAATGTAGAAAATACTCTAAGGAATCCAATGGTGCCAAAATTATGCTAAGACAATGCCTAAATCATCATAAAAAATCAGAAATAAAATTCAGAGAAATAGTACCTTCGAATAGAAAGTGGTAATTTTAGGATAGAAAGCGGTGATTAATGTGCGAAATAACCCTAAAATCATATAGAGCTTGAAATTTCTGAGATTTTTACACCTATATTGTTGAATTGCGTGAAGATTTGAGTGAGAAACCAAGGATTTAGGGTAAAAAGGCATGTTTAGCCTGAAGAGGGGAAGAGAGAAGAGAGCTACAATGATTTGCCAAAACTGCATCGTTTCCTGGCCTTTACGGGACTAAAATGGCGACCTATTAAGAGTTAAACGATGTCATTATACTCTCACCATTTAAGTCTCTAGAAAGTAAGAAGAACAGCCCGTCGTTTAAGTGTCGCGCTTTACTCATGAAATTGAGCTCCAACACAGATTTTTAACTTTAATTCATGTCTAAATGACCCCAAACTACTACCATACAAAGATTAAATGATTTCCTAGCTAAATAACTTATAATCTAGTAAAGAAAACATCAAATTTTAGTATCAAAGAGTTAACTAGACTAAGGCTTGAAAGAAAAACCAAAAACTAAAAAGAAAATAAAAAATATAAGGATTAAATTTAATAACAACTTAAACAATTAAAAAAACTAAAAAGAAACTTAAAAAGACTAAAAACTAAATTTTTACCCAAGAAAAGAACAAAACCTAAGACAAAAAAGAAGGAAAATGAAAAGCTTTAAAGGAAAAACTAAAGCTTATTAACTAAAAAGACTTTAAACAAAGACACTTAAACAATCTTAAAAAAAGAAAAAAAAAATTAAAAGAAGATTAAAAAGAGGATAGAATTATATAGAAAACTAAAATACTATAACTAAAAAAAAAGAACAACAAAATAACCTAACTAAAACAACCTAGGAAAAGAAAGAAAGGAAAACTAAAAAAACTAAAAAGGAAGGACTAAAACAATCTATCCTAATAAAATTCACAATTTAAATATCCTAATAGGGGTCAGAAAGAGTAAGAATCTCAAATTGGTTATTAACCTTATTAGGTATATAAAGTTTGGCCCTTTGTCCATTAACTTTAAAAGATGATTGACCATTTAATACTTTAATGGTATCATAAGGATAAACATTAAGCACATCATATGGGCCAATCTATCTGGATCATAACTTACCAAGACATAATTTCAAATGAGAGTTATAAACCAATACCTTGTCGTCAATTTGAAAATAACAAGGAACAATATTTTGATCATGCCAATTCTTTGTTCATTCCTTATATAACTTGGAATTTTCATAGGCATTAAGGAAAAAATCATCTAATTCATACAATTGAAATAATCTTTTTTTACCAACTTGCTTTGCATTAAAATTCAAGAAATTTATTGCCTAAAATGCTTTATGCTCCAATTCCACAGATAAATGACTAGACTTACCGTACACTAAGCAATATGGAGTACCAATGGGCATCTTGAAAGCAATACGATATGCCCATAATGCATCATCTATTTTTAAGGACCAATCCTTTCTCGATTAGAAATTTCCACTTGTTTTTGCATGATAGGGGGTGGCAACTTTATGGTTACACCATATTTGGATAGGAGGGATTCAAATTGGTGATAACAAAAATGAGATCCTCCATCATTAATTATAACTCGGGGTGTACCAAATCTTGTAAAAATTTTCTTCTTAAGCAACTTTGCCACCCTTCGGGCATCATTCGTGGGTAAGGCAACTGCTTCCATCCATTTACTCACATAATCAACTGCGACTAGAATATATTGATTGGAAAATGATTTAAGGAATGAACTCATAAAATCAATGCCCCAGATATTGAAAATCTCTTAGACTAAAATGTTCTTCAATGGCATTTCTTGTCTTGCTGAAATGTTTCCCGTTCTTTGGCATTTATCACAATATTTTACAAAGTTAAAGGTATTATTAAATAATGTAGGCCAATATAATCCTGATTCTAAAACCTTATGTGCATTTTTAACTAGCCTGAAGTGTCCTCTAACTTTCCTTGAATGACTGTGAGTAAAAATATGAATCACTTCATCATCAGGCACACGTTTTCTTATAATACCATCACCACAAATCTTGTACAAAAATGGATCATACCAAAGAAATTTCTTTACATCAGAAAGAAACTTCCTTCTTTGCTGATAAGAAAATTATAAGGAATAACCTTGCCAACTAGATAATATACATAATAAGCATACTATGGGAAGTCATCTTTAGTTGATAATAGATGCTCCTTAGGAAACATTTCTTTAACGTTATGGTCACCAATTTTTTCCATAACTTCCTCAATCAATCTAGATAAATGGTCGGCAACAAAATTTTTAGCACCCTTCTTATCGTTAATTGTGATATCAAATTCTTAAAACAATAAAACCCATTTGATCAACCTAGACTTTGCATCAGGTTTGGTCATTCAATACTTTAATGTCACATAATCAGTGTATACTGTTACCTTTGACAAAATCAAATAAGAATGAAGAATTTGTCAAACACAAAGATAATAACAAGCATTTCCTTCTAAGTCGTGGTATAGTTCTTTTGGGAATCGTTTAATGTCTTACTTGCATAATAATTAGGATGAAATATCTTATCCTTTCTTTGCCCAAGAATTGCACCAATGGCAAAACCACTTGCATCACACATTAATTTGAATGAAAGAGACCAATATGGTGAAACTAAAATTGCTGCGTTTGCAAGCTTAGATTTCAAAAGCTTGAAAGAGTGCATACATTTCTCATAAAAATTAACTGATGCATTCTGATTTTCACACCAAGAGAAATTTTGATGGTTTTTCCATCCAGGGTTATAGGTATTGGAGTAAGGATCACCCCTTTGCCTATTGTAGCTCACAAATTAGGCTTGATCAGGCTCTCTAACAAAGAGATTACCTACTTGACAATCTATTGAAGCATGGGATGGGTTACTATAATGTTCACTTTTTACTTGGTTTACATGTCCACTACTTCCAACTCCACTAACCAAACTATCCAATTTCTTATTTAACAAATCCATTTGAGCTGTTAAAGAAACTGTCATTAATAGCATGCATCCCATGTGGGTTTCTTTAATGGTGTTCATAATTATATTGGAAACTATTTATCGCCATCTCTTTTATAGAATGATATGCTTCTTCTGGAGTCTTATACATGAAACTACCTCCAGCAGTAGCATCGATAATACATTTAGTAGAGGGTGTAAGCTTATGTAAAAGATATCCATTTGTTGTTAAGTATTGAAACCATGGCTAGAAAATTTGGCCAACATTTCCCTATATCTCTCCCATGCCTCATATAAACTCTCATTTTCATATTGAACAAAAGACCTAATTTCGGTCTTCAATTTTGTAATCTTTGCAGGAGGGAAAAACTTAGATAAAAACATCTTCATTAGCTTGTCCCCTGTTGTAATGGAGCTAAGTGGGTGTGTATTTAACCATGCTCTAGTCTTGTATCGAAAGGAAAATGGGAACAATTTTATTCTAATCGCATCATCAAGAACTCCATTACGTTTAAAAAGATCACAAATATCTAGAACATTCTGTAAATATTCATTTGGATCTTCAAGAGTTGATCCACCAAATTGAGAAGCTCTAACCATTGAAATAATGCTATGAGGGATTTCAAAATTTTTGGCATTGATCCTATGCCACACAATGCTAGTCATAGGTTGCCCTCTATTACCTAACGGTATATCTCTCATAGTTACGGGTCTAGCACCCTCAACAGGTCTATTTTCTATTGTTTCAGGTTGATCCATGTCTAATTCAAGTGATTGCTCAAATGATTGTTCACTAAAGATCTCTACTCCTACAAATTTAGGTGTGCTCGCTCGAGTTTCTTTCCTTTACTTCCTAAGTGATCACTCAAGTTCTGGATCAAATTCAAGCTTTTCGCGTTTTGATCCCCTAGTATGCATACAACTTTAAAAGCAAGCAAGAAATTAAACTAAAATAGAACATAATTCAAAAATAAAAGCACACCAAGCAAGCTAAAAAAAGCATTAAAAACAAATATAAACACTTTAAACAATTATGAATAGCATTGTTCCCCAGTAAAGGGTGCCAAAAACTTGATGGTTAGTTTCTATAAATGCAAATTCATTCAAATTAATTCCAAATTAATGTTCTTTTAAGCACACTTTTCTTAATTTAACTTCAGACTAACACTAATGGCAAACGCACCAGTCACAAGTAATAAGTGGAAGTAAATTTAATATCTAAGTATCGTTGCCATGGGGATACTTTGTTAAATTGCAAGTACTATGACAAATTTGGTCACAATTATCTAGAGAATCTCAATTGAATGCAAATATAAACTAAAATTGCCAATTAAACTTAAAAGCTTCAATTTATGCAGAATAACTTAGTTCGGTAAATAAAGTTGTCTTAATGGATAAAATTAGTTAAGAAATTGTTCTTTAATGACCTAAGTGGATTAAAAATAGATTACGGGACTTATTCTAGGACCACTTCACTCAATCTAAGCAATGTTATGGTTAAGACAAGGCTTAATCTCTAAATACTTCAGTTGGAGTTTAGTTATGCCACAATCTTAAGCATAAGGCTTTAAAACCAAGAAGTTTAATCCAAAAATTCCAAATTTTAGATTATGACCCTTAAGATAAATCAAAGTTTCGTTATTCAATTATTTAAATAAAGTTGCTTAATGATTTGTCCAATAAATTAAGTAGATTTCTCATATCCTAACTTATTTCTTAACTTTATGTTATATGTTTAGTGTAAAACAAGCTTTAATCTCTTCCCAAAGAAAAGAAAAACTCTTAATCTAACATAGAAACATATTTAGCACATGCTTAGGTCATTTCCAAAACAAATCCTAACTAAAAATAGAATCAACAACTCATTTTTAGCAAGAAATCAATCAAAATCATCATATTAAGCATATTCTTGCACAAATGATAAACAAATGTGAATTTAATAGATGAATATTAGTTAAAGTGCACTAATATCTACCTCTAAACACATTTACAAGGTTGAATCAGGTGTCTTGAGCTTTAACAACTCCAAAATACAAATCAGATCTGTAAAACAAGGTGAAAAATGTGAAGAATACGAGAAAATAACCCTAAACCTCTCTCAATCTGATTTCTCTCTCAAATCCATCTTTTTCTCTATCTATCTCTTTCATAAATGAGTTCTTTAAGTCCTTATATGTGTCAGCTGCAAGTGGAGAGCAACTAGGGCAAGTTGCAGTAAGTGGAAAAGGAGATCCTGTTGTAAATATGCTAACTACTACTTAAACAGCACTTGAAAAGAGTTAAATAGCACCTGTTGAGCATCGCCATTTTAGTCTCTGTCTTGGGGGTAGAATGACGCCTGGCATGGTTGAATGACACCTCTCAAGACTCATCGTTTTACTCAAAAACTTTGAATTTTAGCAGCCTTTTCTCATATTTTCTGAATTAAATCAACTCCAACTGCAATGCTCATCAATCAAACACATACTTAAGCCTATAAACATCACATGTGATAAATTATAAAAATAATTTGACTTTAAATGGAGGCAATTATGTTATAAAATTCAAGGCTATCAAATTCATTTTAGTTATTTTTTTCTTGAAATTATTCCTTAAATAAAGTTTAACCTAAATTGAGTGGTAACTAAACACAATCCTTATGAAATGATATCCACTTATACTATAACTTATGACCCCTACACTTGCGGCATTTAGCATAAAACTAGTAGAGTTTAAACTACCACTAATATGCAATAACTACTAGTGGCTATATACTCAGTTTTCATCATAAACAAAGCTGTAAAATTTTGATTTCTACTAAACTAAGTTACTAATGCATTATCTAAGAATTTACATACACTAGATTGATTCTTTTTATCCAATTAACTACCCACATAATCCACATATGAATATCCTACGAAATTTATGAAATTGTTTCTAGGATACCATAATCTGATGTTCATTATTCCGTAAAATATCTAAGGATGCATTTTATGACCAACCATTGCAAGTCTCTAAGACATGATTGATATTTAGGATTTAAGCATACACTAAACATTATATTAGGCCTACTTTTAGTTAACTAAAACAAAATACCAATCATGCCTCGATGTTATTTAAAATCTATAAGCCTACTATCCTCATCTTCATTCAACTTAGTGGATGTGCTCATAGGTGTACTTAGAGGTTTGACTTGATTCATCCCAAAGCACTTAAGTTTCTCCTTTGTGTATTTGGTTTGGTTGATAAATATAACTTCTTTCATTTGTTTGATTTGAAGTCGAAAGAAGAAATTTAAATAGGCCATCATACTCGTCTTAAATTCCTCACTCATGTGTTTAGAGAACTCTTGACATAAAACCTTATAATAGCACCAAATATAATATAATCCACATGCATTTGAAAAATTAAAATATCTTTTTTTCTTTATTAATGAATAAAGTAGTGTCTAATTTTCCTTTAATAAAGCCATTTTCTAAGAGAAATGCACTTAACCTAACATACTACACTATAGATGCTTGTTTTAAACCATACAATGCCTTAGAAAGTTGAATCATGTCTTTCAAAATTGAGGGGTTGATCTACATATACTTCTTGAATAAAATCATTCCAAACTACACATTTTATATCCATTTGAAACAATTTAAATCCCATATATGATGCAAATACAAGCAATAACCTTATTTCTTCTCTTTGGTAATTAGTATATCCTTATTTCTCACTATGTTTCCTTATTCATCTAATTTGTTTTTAAACACTAATTTTATGCCTATAATGGGGGTGATCCTTTGGATTAGGAACATTAGTACATACTTTATTTCTTTCAAACCAATTTAGTTTTTCATTCATGGCTAAATTCCAATTTTTATCATCTAAGGCTTCATATACACTCGTAGGTTCAATTTGAAACACCAATGTAAGATGAGAAAAGTTCTTAAAGTAAGATCGAATGGTTAACTTTTGTTGAACATCACATATTATTTGGTATAATGGATGATCCTTCTTATATCTCTAATCTTTTAGTAACTTATCATCCTTCTTTTCATCACTTGAGTCAACAATGGCTTCTTGTAGAGTAGTTTTTCCATCCTTCTTTTCTTCATCAAGAGTTAGCCTTTTCAATTCTTTTGGAAAACCTAAATCATCATCTTTAATATCTCTCATGCTTTCAAAAGGGATAGTCTCATCAAATACAGTAGGCATAGATTTTTTAATAATATGGATTCTTTCATTAAACACATGATATGCGCTACTAGTTAATGAGTAGCCTATAAATTATCCTCAATGTTAAAAATGTAGCATTTACAACCAAAAACTTTAAAATAATAAATTTTATGTTTCTCACTCTTATAAATTTCAAATAAGATTTTGTCCATTTGAGGCCTAATATGTACCTTGTTTATTATATGGCATACACATGCAATGGCCTAAACTCAAAAGTATTTTAGTAATTTTTACTTGTTAATCGTAGTCCTAGCCATTTCTTGTAAAATCCCATTATTTCTTTAAACTATATCATTTTCTGGGAATCTTATAGGCTTAAAAATTATGAGAAAATGCCATAATTGTCATAAAAACCTTCAAACTAGTCATTTTCAACTCTTTACCATAATCACTCCATATATATGCAATAGATAAACCATTTTCATTTTGATTTTTCTTGGGAAATATAACAAATGACTGAAAACATTCTTCTTTCCTATTAAAAAATTATTCATATGTAAATCTACTAAAATCATCTATAATTACGAATGCATGTGATCTACAACCTAAATTAATAAACATAACTGGTCTAAAAATTTCCACTTGAAGAAGTTCAAAGGGTTTAAAAGTTGTTATCAATTTCTTACATTTGAAAGAAATTCTTACTTGTTTGCCTATTTAGCAAGTTTCATAAATCTGATCTTCCTTTAATTTCATGCTAAGGAGTCCATGAATGGGTTACTTGGAGTTTATATTTGCCAAAAGATCCATGATGGCATGACCAAGACCTCTATGCCAATTCCATGCGCATTCACTCATAAAAACTAAACACTTCATGTTAAGGTTTAGATACATCTTCTAAATCAATAATATAAATATTTCTTTCTCTTTTTTTCTTAAGAATGCAATACTATTATCACTTATTCTTGAAACTACAAATGAATTTCCCTCAAAGAATTTATCACACATTCGGCCAAAATTCTTCAAATGTGATGAATCCATGATCCTTACTTTTGATTGAGATAAATTGCAAAGGGCCATCTGTCATATTTCTTGAATATCCACTATTGAATTACTATCTTTTCCTCTTCTTTTTGACCTAAAAATTGTTTAAAAATCATTTTTATTTAGGTATTCACATCAACTTGGGTCCTTGGGCATTGGAAATATACCTATGCCAACCTTTCTGTGTAACATTCCTACTACTTAACCTATCATAACAATAATGCTCCACATGCCTATAGTAATCATAATATGTACAAAAAAAAGATGCATGTGATCTTTATACATGTTTATAACCATACCTAGATCTAGGTTTATTATGAGTCCAAGTGTTATAACTTTTCCTAGATTGGAAGTGTAACCTCTTATCATTATACCTATGTTATAGGGTTCTCCTAGGTCTTGTATTATGGAGATATATGTATACATAATGACTTTTGCTATGTTGTGATCTATTGTAGATGCATTTTTGTCATATATCCTAGCAATGGTTTCATATTTTAAGTCCTTTGACTTTAACAAATTGGTCTTAATAGTTGAGTTTCATGATCATTAATATAACCTAAACCACGTTTATCATTAGTCATTTTTTGTGCTCCTAACATTGTTTCTAATTTTTCACTACGTTTTTAAATTTTAGCTAGTGACTCCTTAAAGGAATCTAATTATCTTTTTAATGAAACATTTTTATTTACTAATTTTTATCCATCACTATCATCTACATTCTTTGAGTCTAATTTAGATCTAAGCTTCCCATTCTTTAGTTTGCATTTTTTTAACAATTTCAAGGTTTCCTTGCATTTAGTTGACAATTCATTCCTTTTCTTAGTCAAAACACCTAAACACTTCACCAATTCATCAAAACTAAGATCTATATCACATTCATTATCACTACTAGAGGTAAGAGGAAGATGATACCTCATCATGCATGATGAAGCACGTGTTTGCTACTTATTCTTCCTTTTTGTCTTCATTTTCATTATGTGTGGCTTTCAACACATTTTTTTTCTTTCTTCTTCTTTTTCTCACCCCTTTTGAGGTATGGAAATTATGGCTTTCAACACTTGCACTTAAAACAAGTGTGGTTAGCTCATTTATTTTTAAAATTAGATTTATGTTCCTTTGAGTCCCTTCTTTCAATAGATGTCTTCCTTTTTAAGAACCTCTTGAAGCTTCTCATTACTAGGGCTATGTAATTAGCATTCAATTTCTTAAAAAGCTTATAATAGTGTGTCAACATGCTCATTTTACTTTCCTTGACTTTGTTTGTACCCTTATTATTTATCTTTAAGGTATGCCACATTTTCATAAGCACTTTCACATATGAATACTTTTCTACATTCATTTATACTAGATGCACAATATAATATACACATGGCCTTATTATTAAAGGAAACTAATTTCTTATCACTACTATCTCATTCATACTCATTTTTTTGGTGCTTTTTAATTCCCTAAAATTTTTTAAGGCATGGGTGTCTCTTATGATACTACTTTCCATAATTTTACACTATCATCTATAAGAAAATGTCTCATTTTAATTTTTCAATAAATTTTATTGTTTCCATCAAAGTAAGGGACACTACTTGCTTTTTAGCCTTCTAAGACATTGAAGGGAGTAATATAATTCATCTATGCCATAATATTTTCTCATTAATTCACTAAAATTACAATTATATGATATCAAGACTCTAATACCACTCGTTGGTCCTATTTGTCACCAAGGGGGGAGGGGGACTTAGATTTTTTAAATTTTTGCTAACTTATTGGTCTTAAATTCACCAATTTATCTAAATAATTATGCAGAAGAATAAATAAACAATTGCATGAAAAATCTAAAAACTTGTATAAATAATATAAATAATTTTTAAAGTAAAGGAGTAAGGGAGAGAATATGCAAACTGATTTTATAATGGTTTAAAGACAACCTCTTCTCTTACATTTGTTTCCTAACTCCTTGTTTGTTATTCCACTATCTCAATTGAACAAAAGCATAAAGATTATAGGCTAACCTTTCACAACAACTTATAACCTTTCAACCTCTTAAAAAAAATTTGAAAAAAATTCTAACTTAGCTCACAAGATATTTGAAAAGGTTCATAAAGCATATGAAATATGTATGCACAATTAAGTTTGCCATCTTTATAAAAACTTTTAAAAAACGAACCAAAACATATAAACTAAGGCTCTTTATGGTCAAATCACTTGTTTAATTATTTCTTACACTTTTTAGATGATAAAAAACACTCAAAAAACACATATTTGCAGTGAAAAATTGGCTTACCAGCTATTAGTAAACATTTTCTAACATTATAAAAAATTTATTTCATTTTATAATTACCAATCTAGCTATTGTGGAATGATTCTCACATTTACCAGTCAACATATGCCTGCATTGATATAATAACACACTAGTCAACTAAATTGATCGATCCCTATGATTTGACTAGTTCCTCTTTAGACTGGTTTTTAATGTCTTAAACACTTTAAACACATTGAAAAAATTTCCCAAAACGTTTTAAACTCTTTAGTGGGATAATTTTAAAACATTTACCACACATTTACCTCTTGATTTTGCAACCTACATGCATACTCTAAAATAGGATGTAATTATGCATAAATGAACTTTTTAAATGCCAAAATGAGACCAAGTAAAAAAATATATAAAAATGTTACAATTGTAATAAAACTTTTACAATTGTAAACCTATAGCAAACCTAATTTGATCTTCTAAACTTGATTCCTTTTAATTTCATCATCATAATCTCCATTTTGGCTCCAAGGCTTTATAAACTATTTCTTCAGCATTTCATCCATATACCTACCTTTTAAAGTCTTAAACATAATAAAAATAATTAGTAGAAAAGTTTTTTTTTTCATCATTAAAATAAGGTAGAACTTCTTTTGGTTTAACACAAAAAAAATCAATTTTACTAATCATCAACATTTGAAGGTGTTGCATTTATAATTAACACATCTTTTATCCTTTAAACATGACAAAGATAGTTTTATTGGTAACTGAATTTTATAAAAAACTAAAAGGATAGTGTTAAGTAATAAAATAAAGATAATATTTAAAATCCCTTTTCTTAACATGAATTTGGATTCCTTGTTTTAACATTCATCATTCATTAATTTGCTTTTTCTACTTCTAACATTCATCATTCTTGCATTCACTTTTCTTACGTCATCAATTTACTAAAGGCTATCTAGTGTTGATAATTTATTTTCATATATTTATTTTACCCAATTTTTAACCTATTGAAGGTTATCCAATGTTAATTTTTTTATATTTAATTTTATTACTTTTTCAGTGGTTGGAGGATCTTTAGTGTTGAATATTTGTTTCTCTTAAGTTCCTCACCAGTTAATAGTTCCCAACATTGATACTTTTCGTACAACATTGACCTCTTTATGGGTTCCTAGTACTGATCATTTTCATACATCATACCTTATTCATTTTAATATTGTTGTCCTTACTTTTAAGCCCGAGGAAAATCTTCAAACTCCTAGCCATTTATTCTATGTATTTATCTATAACCCATGTTGAACTAAAGGAGGTTTGAATTGTAGTCTTGATTATGACAAAAAAAAAATTTGTTAGTAATAGTTTACTTATTTTATGTAATTAAGGAGTTAGGAAATTTAATGATGATCATGAGCACATATTGGAGCTTAAAGAAGAAAATGAAAATGCTGAAGTATTAAAATAAAGATCAAGTGATTGATAAAGGTCAAGATGAAGGAAAATATTTAATAGGTTTATGTTTGTATTTTTAGTTATAAATCTTTTCATGATTTTTTCATTACTTGAAGAGTTAAATGTTTTTATGATCATTACATTGCATATTAGGCCTTTGGTCACTACATTGCCTTTTGCTAAATTGTTTGCACGATCATTTGTATAGTAGTTTTTTATATATAATTTTGATAGTCAAGAGGAATTCTAAGTAAGGTCTTAAAGAACACACTCTTGATGTGTTAAAATGTTTTAGAGAATTATTTTAATTTTTTTGAGTGTACTTAAGTATATGAAAGTCAATACTTTATAAAAAAAAGGTCTTGGGAATTTTATGAAAATTTTTAAATGGTTTTAAAGTGTGATGAAGTTCTTATATTCTCATAAACCAAGAATTGTGTAATTGTTGATCTAAAATTAAGGCTTGCCTCAAAATTACTTTAGGAATGTTTTAAAACTTGTGTGAATTGGTTTGATGTTAAAGGAATGGTTTGGATATTATTTACAATTAATTTTAGAAAAAAAAGTTTCAAAATGTGATTAAATTTTTATAAACAAAAACATATCTAATTTTTTATTTTAATTAAAAGGTTTTGGTGTTCAAATTTACTTTAGAGATTACTTGAAATCTATGTGAATAATGGATAAGGAGTGGTTGATCGTTTAAATAATGGGTAAGGAGTGGCCGATCAATGTGTTATTCTTTAGTCCTTGAATACTATTTAACTAGTTAAGGAATTAAGATAGATTTGTCAATCAGTCAACTATAGTGGTCAACTAATGGCTGGTCAACTAGTCCAAACAATGGTAGACTAGTTAAGGGTTGGTAGTGGCACTGGCTAGTTTTACTTTCTACCTGCTAGTAATTTTAAGGGGTCAAATATAATTCCATTCATTAATTCACTAAGCCCTTGGGAATATTTTTAATAAAGCATGATATTGTGAATGTTTTTTTAGTTTTTATGTTGGCTTAACATTAATTCTTATTTATTTGGATTGAGTTTTTTTTTCATGAAAATGTGTTAAAGGATTAGTCTTATGTTTATGAAAAAGATAGCATTGTAAAATGGTTACTCTTATGCTCATGAAAAAGAGAGCATTGTAAAAGGATTGATCTTCACCAACTAAAGAAGATACTATTAGTAGAATTTTCAAGTCGAATCTTATAAAGTAGATGGTCACTTGCTAGTTTTGTTATTGTTCTACTAACTTTTTTTTATTGGCATTTTTGTAAGTCTATTTTTTTTTCCAGCTTACAGGCTTTTACTCTGTACATTCTCTAATTCTTCTCTAATATATGTTCTTGTACTTTACAAA
>JAOXYD010199067.1:0-22492 GCA_028565735.1 Pinacopodium congolense | reverse complement strand
GGATTCAGGTTTCTTTTAACATTTAATGTCCTGTATAAATGTTTTCATCAAATTCCTAATTACATCATACTTAATTTTTCTAACAAATTTCTTTTATGACCCCACTCTGCCAATTGAGTGCCAAGATGGTAGTATGGGACCTACAAAAATTTCCATAAAAAATTTTCTATAGGCAAACGATGCTGTTTGTTTGACAGCAAAGAAACAACATCGTATGCTCATACAAAATTACTCAAACCAGTTCTTCTTTGTTGCCCATCAACCAATGTCTTCCCACAGTATAGTCGATGTCTTCTTCTTCCCACAGTATAGTCTTCAATCTATAGTTCCTCTATCATCTTCCTCACCAGTCGCTGCCTTTTGTAAGTTATTCTCCTCTCAAGCATGTGGTATACTCTATATAATATATGCCTAACAATTGTAACATACAGATTATTATTGATTATTTCAATATTTAATTTTTCTTTGTCTATTTATAGGAGAAAAAAATAAATAAATAAATTTTCATTGGTCCTCTTTATTGGCTTGCATAAAAGATGGTATATATTTGTTTTTATTTGTTGTGGTCTAGCATGTAGTAGATGGTTGTTCCCCCAGTTACTCTTGCCTAACTCATCGCATTTTATTTTCATGCTATAATACTGTCCAGAATATAGTTTACGAACATTTCTGTACTTAAATTTATAACATAATTTCTGCAGTTAAAATATAGAAATAAGGTCAATATTCAATTTTTCAAGTTTTGATTAAAATGATAATTAACTAGAGCAGATACAAAGTATAGAATACACAAACACTTAATAAAAAGAAAGAAGATGCAATATACATGTATATATAAACATATGCCAAGTAAAAATTGATATTATCAAAGTAGTTTAGCCATTCATAAACTTGCCATAAACTAATTGAAAAGATAGTAACTTTCCTTTTAAAGTATAAGCGAGGCAATGGATGCTTTTGTGCTACATGTAAGTACCCTTTCATAATAGAATGATTAATTCCTGAAATATAAAAATAATTATGTTTCTTGCCTTCCAGTGATTAATTTTCATTGCAACAAAATGTCAAAAAACACTGAGTTAAAAAATTTTCACTTTCATTGCAATGAAAACAATAGTCATATACACAATGGTTAATTGAAAGTAGAGTGGAGCCATTGATGGAATTGTACATGTTGCCTTTCATGAAAAAAAATGCCAACTGAGAATTGGAATTAATTTATTGAATGAGAGTAGTCAATCTAAAATTAGAATTTTAAGTGTTGACCATCAAAATGAATAGTGATTACTTAAATTGAGACCACACTTTAAACAAATTGGAGGGGCCTATTGTTGAATAACAGCTTTTTATTGTTATTATCAGTAATTGTTTTAGATTTAAGGTTCAATTTTGAAAGGGAAGTTATTATCTTTTCAATTAGTTCATTGGAATTCTATGAATGGCTAAATTATTATGATAATATCAATTTTTACTTGGAATATATTTATATATACATATATACTGTCTCTTCTTTCTGTATATCATATGTTTGTGCATTCTATATTTTATATCTGCTCCCGATAAGATCGATTTGGATCATGTGAGTTACAGATAATACATGAGATGGCAAAGGATTTAAGGTACTTCCAAATTGAAAAAGCTTACTATAGTGTCCCTAGTGAAGAGTTTAGTAATTCACTGAGACTTCTTAAATCAAATGACAATTGTATTAATTTAATAAACTTGATGAACAAGTTGGACATACTAATTTCAATGCCTTTATAACATTGTGAAGTAGCAAGTAGGGGCTATTCAAGCGAACAAAATCATTGTGAAGATGAAGATGGTGAAAAAGATCATTATGAAGTAGTAAGTAAAGAGGGATCAAGCGAAGATAATTATGTTGATAATGAAAATGATAATTATGATCAAGTCCCTAAAAATGAAAATGTTGATAATGAAGTTTTAGCAATGTAAGACTTGATGTTTAATATTGTTTAATTGAATTCCTAGTATATCTTTTGGATGACAATAAACTAGTTGAAATTAATTCCACAAATTGTGGAGTCCTAGATATAGTGATGCGTATCCTAGTGTAGAGAAGTTTGATGAACCTTTATGAAGACCAAGTACAAGTATCAGGTATCAATCAACTGATGTAGCAACATAGGTGATAAGGATGAATTTTGTTATGCTTTTGTATATGGATTCATTTGAATTCATCCCTATTTTTGTTTAAAAATGCTCCATTTATATTATGTGTTGAATGATAGGTATAATCTTTTAATAGAAGTTATAGATTAAAGCATAAAATATTTGAGAGAATTGGAGAAAAAATTGGAGTGAAGTTTTCTACTAAAAAAATCAACGGCAATTTAGAAGGGTTCAAAGGTGGTTTATGCAGACTACCATTAAAGTTCAAAAATTGTAATCTCACCGGCGGCTCAAAGTTAACAACTGTTGAGGATACTGAACCGCAGTTAAAGTTATTAATAGCGAAAAATAAAAAAGGCAAATCATTTTTTGCATGATCCTAGGTTTTACCCTAATTGGAAATGGTATAAAAGGCAAAAAGAAAGGCAGAGGCATCACTTTTCAGCATACATTTTTATTTTCTTAAGCTTTGTTCTTGGTTCTTGCAATTCCTTTATATTCCTAGAGCTTTATGTTAGGTTTTGATTCTGTTTAGATTTTAATTTGTTTATTTAGTTGTTTTAGGTAGTATTGCTCTTCATTTATAGTTGTTGGATGTTTTTATTAATGTATTTTCTTATTTTCTTATTCTATTATAATCAGATTCAATGTTTAATGGATTTTGAGCTTAAACTCTATGAACAATATATGGATGCTTGATTTTAATTCAATGAATGTCTTTCTTTTCCAATCCTAGACCTAATTATTGTCATTTTGGCCTCGGTTTCCTATTATTTTAGCTCTATATTTGTTGATTAATCGTTGTATGGTGGATTAACTAATTTTTTTCCCTTAAGTTATAATTTTTTTTCATTGGGTAATACCTTGAAGTTTATGTATTTTCGTAGGTTTTAGATAGTTTAATTTCAGTTTTTGCCCTGTTCTTAATTGTTGGATGTTCTATTTTAATATGTTTAGTTTTGGGTTTTGTGTATTGGTTTGAATTAAGTTAATTGTTAGAGTAAAAACCTTATGTTTCCATTAGATTTAGTATTGAATCTTAATTTCAATTACTTTTCTTATATTTTCTAGCATGTTTACATTGGATTTATTTTTTGTTTTTATTATAATTATCATGTGTAGCTAAGGGCCTATTCGGAATTGATTTTTTTTTACTTTTAATTTTTCTAAATACAAAAATCTAAAAAACATGAAAATTATAAAAACAATACACTAATACAACACAAAACAATATAAAATCTCAAAAAACACACAAAATCCAATATAAAAACATAAAAACCACAACGAAAAGTTGAATCAAATGACCCCTAAGTGTTTAAGAGTTTGAAGGTATTTTAGGAATGATGGGTAATTATTAGTGAGAATGAAGTTGAGTTTTTGTTGTATTAGTGGTTTTAGACTTAATTTGGATTAGAACTTAGGTTTATTGTCAAGACTTAAGGATTATTGTTAGGCTTGAATCTTTTCATAATTCCTAATTCAATAGCTAGGATAATGCTTTTGATACTATTGTTCGTTAGTTTAGACTAAATTTATCCTAAATTAATTATCAAATAATTCACGCACAAGTCCTTAAAATGAATTTAAAACCAACGAATAAGGCAAGTATACAGATCAACAAGTAATAAAACAAAGTATTTTTATGACTCCAAAATATCAAATTCACATGGAAAATTTGTGATTATTAGGTCAGTCAGATTACAATTATCTAGAGAGTTCATGATTGCAAATTAATTAAAGCTAAAGCAACTAAACTAAACTGAAAACTTCCAAAGTGTGCAATGAATTACAAATTGCTTAACAATTACCAAATTGATTAATCAGCTAAGGACTAAGCTTTAAATGACTTAATTAAGTTATGAAAAGTTTGAATTTCTAATCTAGGGTCTTCACTAATTCAAAACAAAGCTATGGTCAAGCAATGCCTTTTCTCAAACATTAATATTCCATGGTTTGATCTACCTATAGCCATAAGAAGTAAGTGGTAAGAGCTATCGTAATCTCACAAGATAATAAAATATCTAACCTAACCTAACTATGTAGTTAAGGCAAGTCAGGGATGATCCCACAGAGATTCAGGGTTATTGAAGTTATTTATAAGGTTGCCTAAAATAAAAAAATAAATAAAACCCCTAGAATTGAGCAATATTAAAATAAAAAGCACGGACACATAATGAAAGAAAAACAAATAAGCAAAAATGCACAAAATAAATAAAGAAAGAAAATAAAAGAAAGATGGCCAGAAGATACATTAAGGATTCTAACTTATAATTCATTTTCGAAATAAATAAATTGTGATTAGTCTAAGATGTTAAACGATAGATTCAAACAAGCTCTTGAATCCTATGTTCCACATATTTTAGATAAATCCAGCAAGCTCTAAAAGTATCCCTAACTACGAGATGACCTAGAACAAGCTCTTTAGATTTAATGGTGTAACAGCTTTAAGTACTAGGGAACAACTAGCCTAAGCCACAATCTTGCAAGCTCGGATTGTATAACTTAGACAATTGTAATCTTGAGTAGATTGATTAAGTTCACTGACAAATTCAACTAGCCTATCGCCACTTATGATATTTACTATAGACGATTATGTATCACAAGTTTATACCTAATAGTTAAAGTAGAAATCATACCTAAGGTGATCAATCCTATGTATTAATCCCTAATTCATATCATTTAACTAGAATTCCAATTTAACCTTTACCCAAATCACAAAACCTAATTCCTAATCAATTCTCACAATTAGTCATCCAAAATCCCATTAATAACTTTTTAGCCCAAACACAACCTAAGCTAACATTACGAAATTAACAAAAACAAACAATAAACTAACAATATACATAATTAAAAAAACATAAATGAAGGGCTGGAAAAAGAAAGGAATACCATATATTAACTAAATAATAAAGGTTCTTAAAATATTTAAACAAAACTTAAACTAAATACAAAATAAAGCAATAACAAAATGAAGATAGCAAAGAAATAGCAAAAACTAAAAGTAAAGAGGACCTAAACAAGAAATAAATAGAGCAGCAACAAAAATGACAAGAAAATAAACAAAAACAACCTAAAAACTAAGAAGGAAATGAAGAAACGCTATGGCTAAGGCTAAAAATGAAAGTAAAGTTGCCTTCTTAAATTTATAGTGCTACTGACTCTTTATATATGGAAAGTTTCCTAAGGCTACGTGCCCTCCACTCTTACAAAGCTCTCTTTAAAAATGTTGTCATCCTTTCCTTAAAAGCTTTATGTGTCCCATTCTTTAAAAGACCCCTCTCCAAAATGTTTTGCTCCTGGAAACTTATTTAAGCTTTGTCTTTTGTGCCTTGGTGAATGGGACACGTGTCCATCCTCCAGCTTCCCTTTTCTCTTTGTTTTACAAATGCTTTTGGCTCCTATAAGATTTGAAAGCTTTGTCTTTTTATGTCTTGGTGAGTGGGACATATGTCAAGCCAAGAAAAGCTCCCTTGCTTTTCATTTTTTCAAAAAACATTGTTTTCATGCTCTTAGAAAACTTTCTCTTTAGTTTTTAATGCCTCCTCTTGTCTTTTATACTCCTCTCCAATATGCTATTCATCTTTAAAAGAGCCACTTATCCATTCAAGGAAACCTTCATTTGTCTTTAACATCTCCTCTCGTAAAGCTCCTCTTTATTAAAAATATTTGCTCTAATTTGCTTCAAAACTTTGTCTTTTTGGTCATAAATGTGTATTAACACATTCAACCTAGTATTCAACATAATTGAACACAAATTAAGTATTTTATCTTGAAAATATTATTGAAATCACATGGAAATGCATAAAAATATAAGATGATTCAATCATATTATAAGGCTTAAAGTTTAAGAAGTTATAATCCTAACATGATATGTTACAAGACTAGTACCCTCATGATTAACAAGCCAATGGTCATGTATTGATTAAAATCATGCTTTTTTACTGATTTTTCCAATGAATTAAGTAATTGGCCTTCTAGTTAACTATCTAACATCTTATCTTAAGTGGTCAATTCAAAACAAGTTTTAAGAACTCAAATAGACAAAGACTATCATCCAATAATATGATAAAAAAACTCAATTAATCCATTTAAAATCTCGTTCTTAGCTCCAAATTAGATTAAAGCATCATGGATAAACAAGAAAATTGGGATCTAGCATTAAACCACATTTTCTTGAACATAGATGAACAAAGAGTAATAAATAAATGAAATAAGGGTTTAGATTTCACCAAATGATGATCCAAAATGTTAGACAACCTTCAATCAACTTAAAAAACTCTTGGAATCTTTAAATATAACCTGAAATATCCAAATACAATCCAATCTACAAAGTAAACAATTCAAAACATAAATTAAATAATGTAACATCAATTTGGTGAAAATTTTCATCAAATTACATTAGAATGAATTATGCACTTATTAGATGCGTAATAGCTATTAGCAATTTCCATAAATAGTAATAGGTTAATCAATTTTGTAGGCAAAATTAACCAATTAAATAAAGTTACAATCCTTTATTTTACACCTTCCGAGCTTATATTTTGGTGGCTAAAGTTAGTCATTCTTACTGCCTAATACTTGTTCACTATTATGCTTAGAGAGCTTATTCTAGGTTATAACGAAGTTAGGGGTATTTCTAGAGCTTATTACGTTGACCTATTTTAGAGAAACTTAGGATTCGAGAGCCTATTTGGATCCATAGGCTAGCATCTTAGCTAGAACACCATTTGTTTAGATTTTAGGATCGATGATTGCCCCAAAATCCCGATGATATCTTCTACCTATTTCTTCGATATTATTATTAGTTTTATCATATTTTCCATTGTATTTATCTCTTTAGATACGTTCGTTATATCTTAACTTATTTAGCTTTGATTGCATCAGGGTTTTTGTTTTTATTTCCCATACAACATTTGAAATAGCAGTTGCAACCTAACTCCTTATTATTTGACCCAAACTTGCCATACTACATAATGAAGTTTCGTTAGGGTTATTATTTAGTAGCTAGTGACGAGCTACTAATAGGCATCACTGGGGACGAGACAACTGAAAAGGAGTTCAAAGATGTTGTTATTGAATACACAATGTAAATAAGATTCAATATGAGCCATGATTGGATGTATTGAGAGATGCCCATGGGAGATGTATACTAAATATGATAAGAATGAAAAAATTTTCAAAATAAAAACATATAATTCTAATCATATTTTTTATATATAAAACACACCTAAAACAAAGTCTAATAAGTTATTGATGAAACATTTCATGAATAAAATTCTTAAGAAGCCTAGTATATCAACAACTAAAATGGTTGAAAATGTTGAGAGAAATTGAATATATTTGTTAACTCTGGTATATATCAAGTGGCAAGGAGGAGACTTAAGAAGGAGAGAGTTAGAGACTATATAAATGAATATGTCAAACTGCAAAAATATATATATATTTATTTATTTATATATGAATTGCAATATAGCAATCCTGATTTTTAACTAAGGGAGGTTCCACCTTATTTTGGTAATGAAAAAAACAAACCCTATTGCCAAAGCTTATGTTTTAAGTGTGTTGAAAGATAGGTATGAACAAAGTTTAAGGTTAATAGCTCAAAGAGTCTCAAAGTGGAAAATGGAATTGTACGAAGAATCCCAATCTTGATGAAACAAATCAGTTTAATAGGTTTACTTATGTTCCTTTTAAACTTTACTTAATTTTATTTTGGTGGTTTAAGAGGCTTATATATGCCTATTCATGCATACATAACTTAGAAAATGAATATAAGTGCATAATCAAGAGGTTTATGTGTTAGTATATGGAAAACCCTCTTGATGAGCCAGTTAATTGATTGAGAATGCAAAAGTTAATCAAATGGAGTTTTAATTTAAATTATGTTAAAGAAAAAAATATGTTTGAGCTTGTTTTAATTTGGGCTTTACTTTGTTAGTTGGGATTTAAGCCTAAGTGTTTAAGGGCCCTGACATTGGTCTTGTTAATGTGCTTAGATTGGTCAACTGAATGGTGAAGAATGGTCCATCGAATGCCAACTTTTGGTCAATTGATTGACTAAATCGTACCTATAGGTCGACTAAATGTTAGGAAAAATGAAGCATAAATTTAGGATTCGAAAGATTATACAACGGTCAAAAGTATTAACTATTGTAATGTTATTATACTTGTTGGACATAACGGCTTGTTGATTTTATGACCGCTATACAATGTCTTTTGGCTTAGTTATTGAGCATAAATAGTGTGTGTTTAATTGTGATTAATCAAGTTTTAAGAAAGTGACATAAAGAGTGTTTTTCAATCAAATTTGTCTAAATATCGTGTTTATTTTTTTGTGAGGTGTGTTTGTGTGAGGTATTTTGGTATTATACATTCATTCTATTTAACCTCTGTTATATACCAAGTAAAGTTAAGTAGAGCATTAATTTTATATAATTGTTCTGTGAGTGTGAGAGATTATTCTTTAACCTAAGGAAAAAGAAGTTAAGTGAAAGGTTATCCTTAGGTCTTGAAAAGGAGTGTAAACTTAAATGTCGTACTTTTTTTTCAAATAGTGTAATCATATCAACAGTGGTGTTAGGAACTAGACTTAGGGGCAAGCGGGCCATTCTAAACTAGTATAAATCTAGTGTATTTCTTGCTCCCTTTCTCTTTAATTTTATGCATTTATTTTATTATGTTTATTTATTTATTTTTAACTTAATTTTTGTTATATAAGCTCCCAAATCTTATTTATCTTAATCAACTGAGACAAATCGTTTCAAATCCTACGTCATCCCCCTCATAAGTGTTATATTGGTCTAACACCTGATTCCACAGTGGAGATAATGTTGTTAAGAAAAACCAACTTATTATGGGTAAGTAATATATTGATTTTTATGCCATAATGTAAGTAATGAAAAACTAATTTCATAATTTATGTATTTATTACTATTTAAATAGTTTATTTTGAAGTCATAAAGGAGGATGAAGGAACTTTAGACCAATATTAAATATTGGGCTGAACAAATCTACTAATTGTTTTATTCCAATTAGTAAGAAGGATCTTAAACTAAGAAATAGATTCTAGAAGCTAAAAAATGGTATCTTGATCAATTTCAATTCTCATTCTGAAATTGTAAAATCAAACTTTCGATCAAATCACACGTCGCAGTATATTAAACCTTCTAATTCTTTAAGAGGTTTATCTAAAAGATTCGCATAAGGGAAATTTGATGTAAAACTAATTGGAGCTATTTAATATAAAATTAATTGACTGTTGAATATGTTGCAGATGTACAACATAAAGCATCCTACAACTCTACTATTAGGACTTGCATGGTCACAAATATATACATCATTTAATGCATTCATATGATATCATTTTATTTGGGTTATATTTCTTTTAATTTTTTTAGATAATGTAGGTTGGTAGAAGAAACATTTTTTAAAATATTGTTATACCTAGCTGACAGAGTAATATTGTAAGTTCCTCATAGTATGAGGAATTCAAGATTATGTCATGAACTAAGTTTTAGTATGAAATTAACTTATTTTGTTATAGGTTCAGGTTGGTAGCTCTAAATATGCAGTAAATAAAGGTCCAAAGATGTTGATCCCCATACATTCAAGTTGGTGTTTGAAGTAGTTTAAAGCATATCTAAGCATCACTTCTCAATAATTGGAAGCTAAAACGAAAAAAGAAAAAAGAAGAAGAAGGAGAGCATCATTGGCAAGGGATAGTCAAACATCTCAAGATCCAGTTTTCCAATCTAGTGCACTTGAAGAAAGAAATATGGCTCAGAATTAGACATTAAAAATTCCATGAAATAATTTTTAAGGAATATTTTTTTGTATATTTATTGGAAACTGAGAGGATATTTTAGGTATACATAATGTATATAAACGTAATATTTTAGTGTTAAGATAATAATATGATTAATTGAATATTAATGCTTCCATTTACGTATGGAAAAAATAAAATTTTCATAAAGAATTGATTTCCAATGACTAAATTTCAATTATATAACCAAACATTACAACAACTACAATAGTCATTACAAAATTTTTTTCAAATATCAATACATTTCTCATTATAGATGTTAACAATTATGCATGACATAGCTAAAAATTATAGTCTTCAATAGCATAATAAATTCTATTACATTATGTATTAACATGATTTTCAACTCTTTTTTTTCTCTAACATATTAACATTTTCTTTCATCAAATTTATTTCATCTTCAATCTCTTTTATTTTTTTCAAGTTAGCGTACTACACTTATCCTTGTTTCATCCTCCCTCTTTAATCTAGCAATTTCTAACCTTAACTTCTTATTCAATTCAACAGGCCTTGTAATAAATTTGTCATCATACCAATTGAAAAAGTCACATTTCCTAACTTGCAAAATATCAGGCAAAGCATTACACAATAGACACAATATTTTTGGATTCATAATTAAACTTAAACTCACTCACTGGATAATTAGCACACCCATAAAAGCTCCTCCCTAAATTATCCACAGACCATGAATCCTTTAATAAAGCATTTAATCAACAATAGCAAACTAAAAAAATGAGTTTTTTAATTGAATTATCTACAAGTTGATGATGATAATTACATACACAATTTTGATGATGATGATTAAATACACAACTTCGATGATGATAATTCCATACATAACTTCTTCCTGTATATGAAACATATGCATAAGAGGGTAATATGTAAAGCATATAATGAGCAATATAATTCCAAATTATTTACACTAATAATTTCCCATTTGTATAGTTGATTAAATGAAATAGTCTAAACTAAGTGTCCTTAAAAAACTGGAGCTAAAACATGCTTAGCTCCTTGCAAGTGAAAGCATATAAATGTTGAATCAAAATGCAGAATCAATCAACAAAAGATAATGAGCGATATAATTTCCAAATTAATGACATTAATAATTTCCCATATGAATGGTTGATTAAAGATCAAATTATTAAAAAAAATCATGAAGTTTGACCAAATTTGCAATATTAGTTCAAACAAAAAATTTTGGTAACTAATGCAACAACTTTTAATTTGTTACAAAAATAACCAACTATCAGTAACCCTATTAAATTTGATGACGTGTCTCACATGTCAGCTGAAATATATACCACGTGTCAAACACATGTAATATACAGTTGCAAATTAAAAATAAAAAATGAAATAAATTGTAATGATATAAAGTTTTCATTTTGAGCCCAACTAGGTTGCTCAGCCTCATGCCTTATAATCCCCTCTAATCTAACTTCACCATCAATCAAAATTAAAAATTCCAATGCCAGAACACAAGCTTCTCTTCTTGTAACCATAGGAGAATCTTTATTGGCATAGGCTTTGCTTCCTTGCAAAAAGAACCTCCTAATACAGTCTAACACTAGTTTGGCTGGATTATGCCAGTATATTAGTGGCAAAGGGACTTCTTCATGAAGTTTAGGAACATTAGACAAATAGGCAGTGATGTATCCCCAAAGAACTCTTCCCAACATGGTCTTTTTGAGAACCATGAGCTCTGATTTTTTCGAATTACTTGTCGTTAGGATGGATGTTCCCGTCAAATTTTCCATCTCTAATAATGCCTTAGTTTGATGTTGTTCTTATCTCTATTCTACTTCATTATAGGGTCGAAGAATAAGGTTCTTAGAGTGAGAGTCGATAACAATCCAAATGAATTCAAGGTAGTTCTACAATTAATCGAATTAAGTGGTCCTAAAGCTAGAGCTAAAGCACACTTGGCTCTTTAGAAGTGAAAGCATTTAGATGTTAAATCAAAATGCAAAATCAGCAAATAAATAAGTATAAAGAAAGTACGTAAACTGTATAAGACAGAGGAAGTCATCTAACTAGATTTTTTTGCATCCTATACCTTTGGTCTGAGCACGTTTAAGGCTGTTGGTGTATTCTTTTTACTTGGCTGAACAATTTGAGTTCTTTATTACATTATCGAAAATATAGGCTTAGACATTGGAGGTACTTTTCAAATATCATCAACCTAAGTTCTAACATTAAGTAACCTTATACTATTTAATCTTATTATAAACTATTAGTACTATTTTTTATCCCCTAACTTTTAAAGCATGTACGATACAATTAGGAAGGATTGTTTGTGTTTTCAAAAGAAAAGTAAACAGTAACACTAACAAGATTGGAAGATGACCTTGATGCTATGAAAATAATAAGATTGATGCTATAAAGTAATAACCTTTATCTTATTCCGCTTCTTGATTGTTGCACTACGTAGTTGCATCCATTATGTATATACTTGTAAAAATTCTAAAAGAAAAAGTAGAAATCTAGAGTGAAAGAGCTTCAACTTTTCTCTTCATTTAGTGTGCTTCTATATCATAAGAATTGTATTGATTTAAAGACTAAAAAAATTTCAATTTGTAACAAAGATTTTTTATCAAACTAAAGATGCCATAGAAGTGAAAAAAAGGAAAGCAATGATACTGGTTCATATTTATTACAGTTTGAACAACCTAAAACATTGATATAAATCATTTGCTAAGTCAATAATACAAAAAAATTTATGAACAGAGTCAAATTATAAATTTTTTATAATTTTTTATAAGAATCTTCATAAATTAAATTTTGTGAGCAAGCAAGATTAAAATTGATAACATCCTAATCATATAAGTCCATAAATGATCTATGTGCAGAAAGTGATGGATAATAGAGAACATTTCCAATAGAAATTAATTTTGGTGACATTTAACTATCTTCGCTGTTTAGTAAGTGTTGTAGTCTATATCTAATCAATTTCAACCAACTTTTAACCTAAGATCAGTTAAAAATGAATATAACTTGTCAACAAGTAATATAAATCATAAGTAACCAAATATCGTATTCTATAGGAACCAATTTACAAATACCAAGTGACATGATATTTAATTATTCAAATAATAGAGGTTTTGATTGTTAATAATTTAAAACTAAAACAAGATAACTAAATGCTATGAATACAATCTATCCCCAATTAACTATTAGGACTCTTTCAATTATATAGAAACTAGTTAAGGTTTTGAATTTTAATAGGTTGACCACTTCCATTTCATGAGTGGGAATAATTTAGGATATATTTCATGTAATCAAGACATTACTGATGATCATAGAAAGATCTTTTCTGTTTTAAATTCAAATTATCTATTTTTTTCATAAATAGCTAAGAATAAAATACATGAATCATAAGACATCTAAATCTAAGTTTGTTAAATCTAGGAATCCTTCCATAAGACTCTAAAGTTTCATCCAATTTTAGATTCAAGTGTGTTATCTAATTAATTTTCCAATAATTAAAAACCATTTATTATATATTTTCAATTACCTAATACTCTAACTTAGGTGATCAATCTAAATTAGCTAAATTAAGCACTTAATCTAGGGTAAAAAAAATCTACTCAATCTGTTCATAACCTATCTAATCTCCTAGCCTTAGCCAAAATGGATTACACACATGTTTATCAGTGAAACCTAAGATAAAGACATAAAATATATATTCACTTAACGAAAAATAAATATAAAGTTAATATAAATATAAAGAAAATTTATAGAAATATAGCTAAGAATTGATCAATCTTTGTTATTTTCTAGCTTTTCTCGCTATTTAGACACTCCCATAAGTCTCAATTGTCAAGCAATGAAAGATGGAAAAGAAAAAAATTGAAAACAAGTAGAAAACCTAGGTAAGATAACATTTGATCCTATTTCCCTCTTTTTTGTTACAAAATTGGGTTTTATACTCTCCAAGGTGGTTGCTAGGGTTTCTGACTTGTGTGGTTAAAAATAAAGTCTTAATCATAATTTCACCACATTAAAATTGTGTATCTTTTCTAATTATAGGACTGTAATGGTAGTTAGCTCAGATTTCAACGATGCCATTGTTAACCCCTGTTAATAATTCTACACTTGACTTTAATAGTGAATTTTTTAGAGCACAATGACATTGTTAATGACCACTGTTGACCTTCTTAAAATGCATATCCAAATTCAATTACATGATTCATTTGAGAAACTCTAAAGATCAAACATCTAATCACTCAGCATAAATTGCAACTTCCTAATTCATTTAACACTGGACAATTGTCAACCAATAGGAAACTTTCAAAACATCAAAATCCTTGGTGAACTAAATGTACACACCAATGGCCTCATATATATGCTCATCAAGAACCCATTCCTCTCCATTATGATGGTGATGTAAAGATAGAAGTGACTTGTTTACATAATAATTATGACCTAAAAACAAAAAGAAAAGAAAAGCAAAATTGAAATATCATAATCGTATGCCTAATGTAAAATCTTTAAACATTTCAAGAAACCAAGATCATAATAAGAAGGCTGGAAATAAATTAAGGAAATCATAGGTTTTATTCAAATACAATCCAAACCCCCACCTCATTTTTAGTTAGGTTTCAACTAATTCTCTTAGATATTTATTTTAGATGCCTAGTACCAAGCAATATCTTTATAGGTGTATAGAAGTCAATCCTAAGCTAAGCCTAAACTCCAAGGTTGTCCGAATCAACTGAGGTTGAGCAGAGTCTGCATAGTATTATCCATATATTTTGACTATTTTTTATTTCTTGTATACGACATAAAACTTACTAAATTCCTACTTTACAAAGAAAGATAATCAAGTCAGATATGCGTGTCTCTTGTTTCTTTAATAAATGGGTAAAGATAGGTATTTCGAAATTTGTGATTGGTTTTAGAGAATCACTAAAGGCCATGGAGAAGAAGTATTAATGAGTAAAATTTCTTAAGAAGTGTCTAAAGACTTGCGACTAGGTGTAATGATATTAATTTAAAACAACTTAAATTAGATATGTATTTTTGTATGAAATAGATTTATTACGGGTTTAATTTCAATTATTGGTTTTAAAGATGAAACTTTTTCTTAGAATAATACAAAATCAAGGAAGAAAGAATTATGGAAAGGAGTACATCAAGATTCATGGAGATTCTGCTACCCTTCTCCTCCTATGGTGATTTTACTACCTTTTCCAAATCATGGCTAATGCTGGCTCATTCCCCTTGCTCCTTCCTTGCTTCTCTTTTTCAACTTTACTACTCATTGCTCCCAGTTCTCGGCCTTCTTTAATTGTCATCTCTAACTCTCGTCCCCTATCACCTACTATAAAATTTCATCTTCTTAACCCTTCTTTGTCCCTCTTTTCATGACTGATCCTTTCCCTCCCCTGCCTCTGTATGGTAGCAACTCATCTGTACCCCTTGTTTTGTTAGAATCCTCTAATGAGGCCCTTATCTCAGAAGTCCCATTAAATCCTAAAAAAGTTTTTACAGGCTCCTCTTTCGCTTATACAGTCCCTTTAGTTCCTGAAAAGCCTCTGCTAGTTCCATTTTTGCACAATCTTCTTCTAAAGAAGGCCCCATTTTTTCCCTGAAGTAAGAAGTCTTGGAAGTAGGTGCTTAGTGATTACAATTCAATTATCTTTAAACTTTTTTACTATCCCCTACTTAGTCCAAAGGCAAGCTTGTAGTTACCCCCTAATCCAGCTCCTTCAAAAGGGAACCAAGAAATGGAATACCCTTTTAATACGTGTCTTTTTGGGTAAGCTGTTGGCCTACTTAGTGGTACACAAATGGGCATTCCAGTAACAGAGGAAGACTAGCTTGTTGAAGTTGATCATAAATGAAGAGAACATGTTCCTATTCAAGCTTCAATCCCCTGATCAAGCAACCAAATTACTGGAGTTGGGTCTATAGCACATTAACAACATTCCCTTGTTCCTATAAAAGTAGAAGCCAGGCATTCGCATGGGTGAATTACAATCTAAATAAGTACTTATATGGATTAATATATGTTGTTCATTGGTTGAATGATTATAAAAATGGGAGTTCTTTTAAACCGAATTTACCTTGAAAACTAAAATGAATTTAAGCGAAAACCAATGTGACAAAAGGCAAGTACACTTATCGAACAAATAATAAAGTGGAGTAATTTTTAGACTCTAAGTGTCGAACCCATGGGGAAATTTGGGGTTATTGGTTAAATACCAGATTAATTAGAGTATAATTATTTAGGAAATACTAAATTAATTGATTAAAAAGATGAAAATACTAAACTATCCTAATTTTGCTTCAAACCTTGCAATTTTGAATTATAAAATGATTTATAAATTACTGAAAATTAGTAACTTGTCTAATCCAATTGAGGATAAGGTGACTAATAAATTAATTAGGATTTAAAAAAATTTAAAGGTTGGATTAGAGTTCCTTTACAAATTCAAGACAAAGCTGTAGTTAAGACTTATGCCTTTTCTCCATTAAATTTAGTTTAAAGTTTGGTTAGGCTTTAAATCTAGCCAATGGGATTTAATTTCAAGAAGTTGATTTCTAGATTTGCGGTCTCAGATCTCTAACTCTCACAAATAATTAAATTTTGGTCATTCATTGATTGATTTATGTTGCTTATCAATTTTTCCAATAACCTAGGTAGATTTCTTGGATCCTAAATTATCTATAACTCTAATTTTAGGTGATTAGTCCAAAATAATAACTTTAAGATCTTTAATAAACAAAATAAGGCCTTATTACATGTCTTTAAACTCTCCTAAAATATTAAAACACTAATCCAAAGCTGAAATTTTGATTTAGCCACACAGGATCATCAAAGCATGCAAAACATGCATCTTAAGCCACATACTTTAATAGATCTGAAAATATAAGCTGAAATAAGTAGTTTAGAAGTGACAAAACATGTTTAGAAAGCTCCTAGACAAGTCTTGAACTTCTTAACATGATCTGGACAATAACACAGATTTAGATTCCATAAGATTTTGCAAGAAAATCAAAGAACATTGAAGAATATGCACATAAGAACATGAACTTTGATTAATCTAAAAATAAAGGAATTAAAGTAATAATATGAGTTAAGAAACCCCCTATGATGGTTTATAAACTCATACATATGTATTAGCTTCAGTTTCCAGCAAACAGCAACTCAAAAACCAATCTAAAACTCAAATTACAAGTTTTTGAAGCCTAAAATATCTAAAAAAAACTAAGAGAGAAGCAAGAACATCTCTCACTAATGTTAGATATGATTTCTCTCTATTGAATTACGTGTTGTTATTATTTTTCCTTGTGTTATGCAAACTCTCTGGAGTCCCACTTGTACTAGTTGACAAAGGAGATAAGGTAGTAATATGCAATAGCTGCAATTGTGGACAATTGGAGTTGAAATTGTTGAGTGCTTCTTCAACGGTGGGCTGCACCCTTACAACGGTACCCTGAGAGACCATCGTTAATGGAAAAATTTTGTTTCTATAATGGCCCCTATTCATCCATTAACATGACCTTTGCAGGGTGTCATTGATGGACTGAAATGAGGCATTTTCTTCTAATTTTTACTCCAATCTTCATCTTCAAGCTCCGTCCTGCAAATTAAACATAATAACACATAAATTTAAAAATTAAAAACTGAATTAGGGATCATAATTCAAAAAATTAACCATTAAAACTCTATCAATTTGACTCCTAACAATATCCATAATACTCCCCTAGAATACTAGACCATTGAAGGAATAATCCATTTAGTGAGTTCTATTGGCAAGCCTCTATGCATGGATAAATACATTGCTAGTATACAGAGAGAAGGTCATGCTCAATTCTATGTCCTTATCAATATTTTGCAAGCTCTATTAAAGATGATCCATTTAGTTCGATTGGATGAATTTGAAAAGTTATTTAAAGATCAAATTGTTATCATCTGTTCTTAGAAACCAAAGCCTCGAGCTATCTAAAAACCAGTGGTTAGAATTTTCAATACTAGAGGATCAAAAGAATTGTTCTAATTAGATGTTAAAACTAATAGGTTAAATAAATTATTTTTACAAGTGATGGAACCTGATGAAGACCACCATTCTGTCCCAAATGCTAATGTTGTGTAGCATGTGAAAGCATATCAACAGATAATTGAGAAGTCACAATAATGTAGCCTTCATACCTTATCCCTCAACATATCAGAACTAGGTTCTGCATACTCAGTTTAACGTGAAGCAAACCAATGGATACACTAGCCCTTATCCTAAGCATTTTAGACCAGCTAGTATCCCAAGCATCGATCACTATCTAAATGCCTCGTCTCTTATAGTGAATGGTGTTGCAAGTTCTAATCAGACTTCTAATAATAAGCAAGATGCTAATACTCCCATCTATTTCCTAAATGATAACATAATTAAATCCTATGAATTTAACAGCTGTCAATTAGAGGAAAGATCAATTAATGAGCAAGCTAAGGTCTCTTCCCAAGTAGATAGGTAGTCTATTCTAGTTCACAAATTTGTTGAAAAACGTTTCCCGCTCACAGGTTCCTATGGTTGTCTATAATGGTGAAGGAACTGTTCATGATTCTAGGAAGAAATCCATAAGGAAGAAGAAAACTTCCCTTCAGCTAAATTAATGTTTATTCTCTCCTAGAATGTTCAAGGGATCAATGATCCCTCCAAACAATTATCTCTTTTAGACTTTATTCGATTACATAAACGTAATCTAATTGAGTTAATAGAGACTAAATTAGTTGTAGAGACAAGCACAAAACTTCCTTTCCTATATAATCAATGGAAGTTGATCGCCAATTATCAGTCACATCCTTATGGCCATATAATAATTGCTTATGATTCCTATTACTATTAGGCTAATTCCATCTTCACTACAGATCAAGCTATTCACTTAGCTATTAGCTTAAATGCTGAATACTCCTTTCTAATCACTTTTATCTATGCTTGTAATTATGAACTTCAGAGAACTAGTCTGTGGAACTTGCTGAAATAGATCGGAGATAACATTATCAAGCATTAGATTGTTACAGGGGATTTCAACATCACTTTACACTCTCATAAAGTTGAGAGTACCACTAGCATACCTCCTCCATCTAAAAATTTTCTTGATTGCATTCATAATATAGGTGTTACGAACTTAAAAATGGATAGAGGCTTTTTCACTTGGTCTAGCAAGAGGAAAGCAAGTTCCTATATTTGCAAGAAACTAGATCGAGCACTTGTCAATCAATAGTAGCTATTCAAGTTTCCCAATAGCATATCCTCTCTACTCCCTCAGCTTGTTTCAAACCACCCACCAATTCTTGTTCATGATATGCTCAACTTCCAGAGAATTTCTTGCCCTTTCCAATTTAATAATTACCTCTCTAAGGTAGATGGTTTTTAAGAGGCTATCAATAAAGGTTTAAATCACCCAATCTATGGTGTCAAAATATTCCAGTTAACTAAGAAGTTGCAAGCTGTAAAAAAAGAGCTCAAATTATTGAATCTTCAATACATTGGTGACACTAATTTTGCTATTTCTTCTACTCAAGATCATCTTACTAACACTCAAGTTCTTTTAAAATTGCAGCTAGGAGATAAGCAGTTGCAGATTGAGGAACAACAAGCTCTTAAGAACTATATCAGAGATTTAGACAATCATTATGGTCTAATTAATCAAAGATCTAAGGTGAAATGGATGAAAGATGACGATCGTAATACTAAATATTTTCATGCAAAAATGATCGTTAGGAAAAATAATAATAGAATTATATCTCTTTGTAAAGAAGATGGCACCAAAATTCAGTCACAAGGGGACCTTCTCCAATAAGTGGCTTATTATTTTCAGAAGAAATTCAACTCGCCTTCTAGTACCCTAAGCTAATATTATTCTTTAAATCTACAGTTTCTCTTTCCCTCCCAAATTAGTGCTCAAGATCAAAACTTACTTATCAAAATAATCATAGTTGAGGATGTCAAAGAAGCCTTATTTACTCATAAGCCTTATAAAGTACTAGGACTAGATGATTTCAATGCTTTTGTCTTCCAAGAAACTTAGTCTATAACCAAAAATCTTTTCACATAAGCAGTTATGAAATTGTTTTGGAATGGTAAGATGCTCAAAAAGCTTAATTTGTCCCATATTACCCTTATTCCAAAGGTGGAAGCCTCTCAATCCTTGTAGGATTTTTGTCCCATCTCTTGCTATAGCATTATATTTAAGGACATCTATAAGATTTTAGCAACCAAGCTTAAAAATTTCATCAATCCTCTCATTGATCATACTCAAGGTACGTAATATTGAACCAAGAATGCTCCAATCATGTGTTTTGATGATAACAAAACATTATTATTACTAATGTTTAAGTTTTTCATACATTTATAAGATAGGTTAATGTTTAAAGTGTAAGAACATATTTATAGAGCTAAGGTAGAAGAGCTCAAGCATTAGATGATCAAGAATGAATAAGGATTGAAGATCAAATGATGATCAAGAGTGAAGATCAAGAGAATGAAATTTAAGTTTGGATAGGTTTAGGAAAAGGGCTTAAAGTGTAAGTATCCTAAACTTGATTTTTAATCAATGCTTGAAAAAGACTCTCATATTTGCATGATACATTTTCATATAGGCATATAAGAGTTGAATTGTGGTTTGAATGATTAATTGAATTTGCTTAGGTCATTTTTCATGTTAAGAATTGAATTAAAATAACATACAGGCTAAATGTTGCATAATCAAGTAGTAATGTAATTAATTGTCTTTAATGTATGCTTATTTATTTGTTTAAGCTAATTGAATTAATATTTGAAGTTATTTAAGTATTTTTGAATTGGTTTGTTTCATAGTTGTGATGTGAATTTTGGTTTATGAATAATTTACTAAGTTTATGAAAAGGTTTAAAGTTCTTTAAAAATGAAAAGTTTCATAATCAAGGTAATTATTATGATTTGAAATAATTGAAATATTTTGATGATCCAAATAATCTTGAATTATGCTTTAAAACTTGTTTAAAGTGCTAATTAATGTTTGGAATTTATTTCAAAAGATTTGGAATTGATGAGAGCCATTTTCATGTATTTCTAAAGCCAATATGCCAGGTGGAGAAGCCATATACGGTAGTCTGATAGACCCCCATATAGGTCTTGTTTCTAGAGAGCTATACAACAGTCTGGAGGGTGCTTTATTGCTCCCAAAACCCACTGTATACCTCTAACTGCTAGTTACTTTTTAAGTTTCAATAAATTTCTTAACACCCAAATGGCTAGTTTTTATTCTTAATGTCTCTAAAAGTATCTTAACACTATATATAAGTGTTCTAAAGCTTTCATAACTCTCTTGATACCATTTTTATCAAATATTAAAGTCACCCAAGTGTCCATTCCCAAAGTTTGAAAGTTTTGTTACTACCCTTCTTTCAATTTCATTTTTCTTATTTTAAATCAATTTCTAGTGTAGTAAACATATTATTTTCTATTTTTTAGATATAGACGAAGTTCATTGAGTTTTCTTTTGAATTTTTAAGTGATTGATTCATTTTTTCCAAGCTTTCAAAGTTCTACTTAATAAAACTATTAAAGTTTTCACTGTCTTTAGTTCAATCTCACTTTTCATCAATTGAATCTATTTTTGGGCATGCGAATTTGTTGTTATTAGTTTTTGTAAGTGTCTAGGAGTTTGATTGAACAAATTATTGAATTTTAGAAAGCTTATTTTGATGTTTTTAGGTCGAAGTTCTCATTAACACCAAACTGTCTCTGTTTTGGGTTACCTTATGTTCATCACGATTTTCACTAGTTAAGATTGTTTTTAGTTATTCAAATTTATTGTTTTTAATTTTTTGAAGGTCTTAGGAGATTTTCAATGTTTTTGTTTTTTTCTTTTAAGCCATTATATTGTGTATTTGAGCTTAATTTGTTAGGCTACTCCAAAACTGTCTAGGTTTGACAGTTCTTGCTTAACTTTTGATTTAGATAGCTTGTTTGACGTGTTAAAATTATTTTTATTGTTGTGATTTGTTCCTAACTAATTGATTTAGGTTCTAGTAGGTCTGTTATATTGCTTTCATGCCATTTAGTTTGTTAAAAACATTTGTTTATAAGCTAGAAAATATATCATGTATATTTTGATAGATTTTGTGCTCTTATGATTATCTGATTTTTATATAAAATAATCACATTTTTTATTAATCATTTTGATTTTTATGATCTTTTGAGGTGTTATGAGGCTTTTTATAATTGTTTATTTCATTTATAATTTTCAAATTTGGTTTTATTAATTGAGCTTTAGAGAAACACCATTAAAGGTGTGATTTGGTTACATAATTAAGGGAATTACTTTGTGTTAATTGTTGATTGGATTATAGGTTTCTCTTTATTGTTAATATAGATTGGATAGGTTTCTCTTTACCTAGGATAAAGAAGATTTGAATTTTTTAATCATTGAATGTGAATTGGATTGATTTATGCCTTGTATGTGCATTAGAGATTGCATAAGGCATTGGCTTTGCATTAGTTTGAACCCTTATCTTGAATTATTTTTTATCAAGGTTTGATAAGATATATAATC
>JAOXYD010199059.1:0-22493 GCA_028565735.1 Pinacopodium congolense | reverse complement strand
ATGTAAATAAACTCTCCTAACACATCAAAACATCAATCCATAGCATCTGATACGTTTAGCCACACATTTGAACTAAAGCATGCAAGATATGAACTTTAAGGCACATACTATGACTAGATCTATAAAATTGAGTTGAATTAATTGAAACAGAAGTTACAAGATGTGATGAAGTCCCTTTTAGACAAGCCTTTGAGCTCCTGTTATGATCTGAACACCACCACAGCTCTGGATCAGCAAGATCTAGCAAGAAAATTGAAGGATATGCAAGAATATAGTCATAAGAACATGCACTTTGATTTAATCCGAAAAATATGAGAATACATGAATGATATAAGTTAGAAAACCCCCTATGATGGTTTAGAAACTCAGATGGACGTTTAGATTCACTCTCTAACTTACAGAGCTCAAAAATACAGTCAGAAACTCGAGATCAAAGTGTTTGAAGCCTAAGTGTTCTAGAGAAAAAGCCAAGAGAGAATCTAGAGCTTCTCACACTAACTATGATCTAATTCCTATCTGATTGATCTCACACTTAAATCATTGTATTGCTCCAATTCTACCCGCTGTATTACTTCGAGCTCTCGATCAATACAGGGATCTCTATCTTGTGGTATTACTCCTCTAGGTCGCTATATTGGTGTCAAATCACAATGTTTGATGAAAATTAGGGGTAAAAACATAATGAAATGATGCCTTCTCATGCCAAAAACCCTAGGACCTATCAAACACATATAATAGGAACCAAAAACATGCAAAAGACACAAATTGGAAGGGAGGAAGAAGAGAGTCACCTTAGGGTTCTAGTGTGGCGTTTTTCCCTTTTCAAGTTAGGTTTATCTTTGATTTTCATTTCTTTTGATTAGTCTTGGCATTATGCTGCTAGATTAAAACCCCAAAGCCTATAGATGGATTTATGAGTGGGATTTCAACAGATTTTGACCAATTTTCAATTTTAGTTCCTCCTCTTCTTATCCTAATTGTATGAACTCTTGGTTTTATTAATACATACGTGCTTTTATGTTATATTCTTGATTTTATTATTTAAGATGTGCGCTTAATTTGGTAATCCCTATGGAAACCAAGCGGGTGAATTGGGTGTTTAAAAATTTCTTTGCAAATTTAAAAAACTTAAACACCTTAGGCCAAAATAAATTAAATGACTTCTCTAACCAAAATTTAACCTATATGATATGCCAAACTTTTTGTCAGTAAAAAATAAATTGAATTAATAATAAAACAAACACAATTGTGGAAATATGAAGAGATAATGAATGAGATAAACACAGAGATATATAGAGGTTCACTTACTCCAAAGATAGACTACGTCCTCTCTCAAACTACTTGTTGGAAATTCACTAAAGAACTAATCTTACTTTAATTGGGTAAAGAGTAACCCTTACAACAATCTTAATTCTAAGTCTAAAAAGAACCTTGGCAACAATCTTGATTCTAAGGCTAAGAGAAACCTTTGCAATCTTACTTTAGGTTGAAGATTAACCCAACAATCTTGTTCAAAGGTCAGGAGGAAACCACCATTCTTACTTTCCAATGGGTGAAGAGTAACCCTTTACACACAACCCATTTATAAAAATTTTTACCATAAAGATTACCCCTAAAACAAGCTCTCTTGAGCTTCAACACAAGCTTGTATAACTTATCAATTCTTGATAAAAAACAATGCAAGCTAAAGGCTCAAATGCAATAAATGCAATGCTTATGTCTTATGTTATGTCAATGCACATACAAACATAAAACAATCCAATTCATAATTAATGAATAAATAAATTCAAATATTTTTTATGATAGGTGAAGAGCTACCTATCAAATATATTTTAAAGGCAAAGAGCAGCCTATTAACTCAACAATAATCAACACAGATTAATTTCCCTAATTAGGTCACATATACATACCTTATACGGTATTTCTCTAATGCTAATGCAATAAAACCAAATTTGAAATTTCTTGAGGCAACAAAAATAATAACAAGCTTCTTAACACCTCCAAAGATAATAAAAAATCAAAATTATTAATAAAGAATTGATTATTGAATAAAAAATCATATTAAAGCAATATGCGAAAAATATGTCAAAATAGTGTAGTGTAACTATTCCAACCTATAAAAAAACATGTTTAATAAATTAATCGACAATTAATCAACACAAAAAACTTGATGCAACATTAATGCATTATAGACCAACAAATCTAAACAATAAAAACAATTTTAACGCATCAAACAGGTTATTTAAATCAAGAGTGAAGCAAGAACTATCAAACCTTGACAGTTTTAAGGTAACTAATAAAATTAAGCTTAAACAAACAATAAAATGGCTTAAAAATTAGAACTAAAATACTAGCAACCTCCTACGACATTAAAAATTGAAAAATTAATTTTAGAAGTCAAATTGCAATATGTAATATGTTTGCATAGAACACATGACAGATTTGACCAAATTATGTTCTTTGATCTCGAAAAAATGTTTTGAGTGCTTAAAAATTAAAGTAAAGGCTTTTTCTACACTCTTGCAATCTTTAAAAAAAATTTATAATAATTGTGAAGTAAGAAAATTAGATTTGTTTGATAAAAATTGAAGAACACAGAAGGTCAATCAAAATAGAGACAATTTTGATATGTGCGTATTTAAATGCTAAAAATAGAAAAATAATGAATCAAAAAATCAAATACAAGCTTAATGAACTTCTTATATGTTTAAATAAACTAGAAACATAAAATTTGCAGAATTATAACCTGATTTAGAATAGGAAAAACGAAATAGAAATATTTGCAGCAACAAAACTTTCAAACTTTGAGTATGAACAATTTGAAGGCTTTGATCTTTGATAAAAATGTCATTAAGAGAGTTATGAAAGCTTTAGAACACTTATATATAGTGTTAATAAGTAGCTATAGATGTTATGAATAAAAAATATCTATTTTGGTGTTAAATAAGTCAATGAGACCCAAAAGAGGAACTAGTCGTTATACAATCAAGACCAATGCAATGGTCTCTGGAAGGTATACAGCACCCTACAGCCCACTAAATAGCTCATTATGGAACAAGACTTCTGTTAGCCGTCGTATTGCTCTAGAAACAAATAAAACATACTTAAAATTAATTCTAAACATTTTCAAACAAGTTTGTAACATTAACTAACACTTCAAAAAAGTTTTAAAGCAGAATTCAAGGCTATTTGGATCATAAGAAAATTTTAATTCATCTAAAACATAAAAAATACCTTGATTACGAAAATTTTCATTCTTAAAAAATTTTATAATATTTTCAAACAATCCATAAACCAAAATTCACATTGCCATTATTACACAAACAAATTCAAACACATATAAGTAGTTTCAATTAACAATTCAACAGTCTTAAAATCATCAAGAAACATACATTAAATCAATTAAACACATTTCAACTTAATTATGCAACATTTAGCCTATATGCCACTATAATTCAATACCTATTAAGAATAATTTCACAATCAAATTCAATTAATCACTAGAACCAAAATTCAAGTCGTATATGTATATATGAAAATGCATCATGCAAATGTGAGAGCCCTTTTCAAGCATTGAATAAGAATCAAGTTTACAATATTTACATCTTAAGCCCTTGTGCTAAACCTATCCAAACTTGATCATCCAATGCTTAGGCTCTTCTACGTTAGGCCCCACAAGTATATTCTTGCACTTTAAATATTAACTTATCTTATAAACACATAAAAACTTAAACATTAGCATTAATACTTTTTTTCACCATTAAAACACATGATTAGAACCTCTTGGATTTAACAAATTTGCTTGGTTATGGTTAGGATTAAATTGGTTTAGTGTGTTTGTAATGCTTTTTCCCTAATTAAAGTGCTTAATTTGATTTTGCATGAGAGGCCATCTTAATTAGATCCTTAGATGATTAAAAGGCCTATGACCATGGGCTTTTAATTATTGAAGATTAATTAGGTAACATAATTGAATTTAGGCATTGAACTGATCCTAAAATCTTTTAGGAGGCTAGTTTATAGAATTAACAAACTTAATTTTAGACATCTCATGATTAATGCCATTTATGCCAACTTGTTTATTGGACTAAAATAGATTAATTGAGTTTTAAAATGAAAAGGTGTTTCCATGATCATTGGTTATGTGTTATTTTCATGACGTATGCCTTAAATCTTCCTTCCATCACTTAACCCATTGAAATCAAAGCCCAACTAATTTATGTTTTGCTAGATTCTTAATCCTTTAACTTGTGTTTATATTGAATTTTGTTTGTTTTTATTTCATTTGTTCCTTTTTATCTGCTTCTTTAATCAATATATTTAAAGTTTTCTAGATAATTAGACATTAACTGACCTAGTGGTGTGCTCACATTCCTAGGGAGATGATAGTCGATGTTTCACCTTTTTATACTACTTGTTGAAAAGATACACTTACCTTTAGTTAGTCTAGGTTTGATTGGTCAAAATTATAGAAGAGTGAGATCGCAATAGCAAAACTTTATTTTCATACTTTTGAAGGCAGGTGAGTGTGTTGATGTTGTTGATGCTTTAGCACCTGTACCCAAGCCTGTTCCTAAGGAACGTATTAGAGAGGCTTCTTTTGAGCCATTGTGAGTGTGCATAGGTCTCCCCCATTAGTTGATGATATTCCTGCCTAGGCATTGCCTTCTGATCTACCCTCTAGTGATTTTATATCTATTGTCTTGAGGATGGAGAGTCATCTAGAGATTGGCCTAGTTGTTATGATTTTTTAGATGGAGCAGACGATGGATTGGGGAACTTTAGTAGGTAGATGGTTTAAATCCCGATGCTTAGTTGTTTCTCATTACACATTTTATTCATGGACAGTTTCTTTTACTATCTATTTTTAGTGTTTTCTTGCAATTGTATTTAGTTTCATTTTTAATAAGTGCATTCTTTTGATGTATTCACTCCATGATGTACTTTAATGCTAGTTATATATATGTGGAGTATGCTTTTATAATTATTATCTTCTAGTGCTTTCACTTTTTTTTTATCATTTCCTGTTGATGCAAGCAATGATTCGATTTCATTGTTCACTTCAATAGAGCATTACGCAAGTTTCTTATCATTGTTTGGGCCCTTCCTTTTCCGTTATCTCCCATTTTGTCATTATTTTTTGTTTTATGAACATTGAGGACAATATTTAGTTTATGTGTGGGGGAGGTACCAGATTGTTTCACACTTATATTTTTTTGTCCACAAGTTTATCATTTTGTCATTTTTTTTGATAATCTATAATTTGTGGATTTGTTTCAATTTTCATGCATATCATTAAAATTTTTCCTTTTGATTTCAATTATTTTCCCAATTTAAGATGTTGTATTTTTGTTTATTCATGTTATTAACATTTAACTTAGACTATTTCATATTTTGGAGGACGAATACTTGAGGAGCATCATAATTTTCTAAGTATAAAATGTATATCTTCAAAGTGATTTGGAAGTTCTTTTCGAAATTTTCATATCTTATTTTAATAAAAAAACAAATTAAAAAGGAAATGTAAAGAAAATAAAAAATATTTTTTAAAAAGTAAAAAGTGAGCATGTTTTCTTTTGTTCCATTAGCTTTGTGATAAGTATGTTTTTATGTTATTTTTCTAGGTTTTTCTCATGAGTTTTAACTATTTTTTACATGTTTCAACCTTACTTTATTTGATCTTTTGCTTCTTTTCATTATGTATTAGGTGTTTAATTATTTATTGGTATTGTTTAGTGTTTAATAGTAAATTTTGAGCTTATTTAAAGAATGGATTGACCCACTTTGGTGGTTGGTTTCACAAGTAGCAGAATTTCGGCATTAGTATTAAACTATGGGTTGGTTCTACCTTTGTTTTGATGATGATAAAGTATTTATACTAATACAGTTATAGAGTTTGGTTTCTTTGTTTAGATATGTATATTGAAAAGTATTTTGAAGGTATGTGATGAATAAGTAAATAAGATGGTAATTCAGTGAAATTGGCATGCATTATGTAAGTCATGAAATAATGTTTTAGTTAAAAGTTGAATAAATGAATAAATTGGTATTATTAATGATTTGATAAATTGGATGAATTGATTGTGCTAAGTTTGTATAATTGTATAAAATGTGTTAGGATTTGATTAAACTTGTGTTGAATTGGGTTAAGTTTGGATTGATTGGGCTGACATTGGGACAAAGATGTGTTGACCTAGAAGAGGTTGGTCGACTGAATGGATAGATCAATTGATCGATTCAATCGACTAAACGAAGAAATTGAAGAGTTCAGTCAACTAATGATATACCAGTTGACCGAATACACTTGCTAAAGAGAGCTTCGGCCAACCAAAAGAATATCAGTTGACCAAACCTTGGAACCAGTCGACAGAATGAACAATTTTGGAAGATCGGCTGGCCTAATAATGCCTATCGATCGAATAAATATAAAGAATACACAACGGTAATTTTGCAACGGGTAGATTTACAATGGATATGTTATTAAATGAGAAAACGTTGGAGCAACGACTATTTGACCTTGGAATAGTATAAATAGATGTGTTTTTTTGTTGCTTATGGATGTAAGAAGTATTGAAAGAGTTTATACATTATTATTGAGTGTTCTTAAGTGTATATGAGCTTTTGGTGAAGTTATAGTTGCGTATTTTGTGATGGTTATTCTTAAGCCACAAAAAGAAGAGTGTTGTGGGTTTATTCTTAAGTCTTGAAAAAGAAGAGTGATAGGTTAGTCCTTAGCCTTAAAAGGAAAGATTGTGAGGTTATTCCTTTGCCTTAGAAAGGACTAAAAGGTTATTCTTGAGCATTGAAAAAGGATTATGTTGTGTTCTTTGTACTCATGATTGATTTCAATGAGAGCAAAAATCTCAATAGTGGTGTTAGAGACTAGATATAGGGCAAGTGGACTTCTCCAAACCAGAATCAATCGGTTGTGTCTCTTCTTCTCTTTATCTTTAATGTTTATTAATTTCTATTATATTGTTTTATTTACTGTTTAATTCAATTGACTAAGAATTTTTTAGCTTTCGAACTTAACTAATTTTGTGAAAGACTTAAGTTCAATAATATAGAAGAATCTTTAAGAACCTAATTCACCCCCTCTTAGGTGTCATATAGGGCCAACAATTAGATGTGGCATAAGTTACTTCGTTGAGCCATTATAAATAATTGTAAAAATTAGATGACCTAAAATTTGGTACGGAGTATGATTAGCATATGAGGAGCTTGCAGTTTAAATTTCAAGTAAATCAAAGTCCAATAGAAGGAGTTATGGCTAAAAGAGTAGAGGATGCAAAAATTTGAAGAATAGAAGTGCATGATCATGATACTCCATAGATGAAAAGTTTCTATAACCCCCATGTACAAGCATAAGGGTGATAGTAGAGCGGATCTTTGATGAGTCAAATACATTATTTTAAGTATTAGGACCCTCATTTTGACGTATATAAGGGCTCAAAACCCTAGGAGTGTCTAAAAAACGTCAGAACACATCCAAAAGATGCAACTTTGAGGTATTTGGTTGCCACTTGAATGAAGAAACACCATCTTCTTTAGGAAACACAAAGACACTTCACCAACCAATTTTTCTAGCTTTTTTAGATTGAAAAGAAGATTTACATAGTTTATTCGTTCTTCTTTTATTACATTTTAATATGGAAAACATGAATGTTGGTAGATTTATTATTATTACGAGTGGCTTAACATTTTGTAGAAGTTACTCTTGAATTATTTTCCAAACCTTGTTCTTATTGATTCAATTAATGGATACTTGTGATGTTCATTGTATATATACCTTGCAATAGATCAAGAGAGTAAGCTTGGGCATTTCTGTTAGGTAGTACGACGAGAGTTAGATTCTAATAGACCTATAAACATTCAAGTTTTTCAAGTAGCTGAAGAGACATCTTGGCTATTTGTTTAATTACCTATAGGATTGCTTAACATCTAGTTAAATAGTTAGGAAAGTTTATGTTATTCAAAAGACGTCATAATTGATTCTATCTTATTTCAACCATGGACAACTAATTACACCTTAAGAGCAGGTAATTAAACTTAAAAAAATCTTAAGTCAAGCATAATTGCATCAATAAGAAAAGAGGAAAGCAAATAGGGATAGAAGCGACTCATAATCTTAGACATTAGTTATCAAATTCCTACACTTTTTTCAATTGATTGTCCATTATTTGTTTGATTAATTTTAGTTAAAATTTCCATTTTTTAGCATTTCAAAATTTTCCTTAAACAAAGTATAACATGAATTAAGCGGTGACTAAATACAATCTTTATGGGACGATATTTGCTTATACTATAAGTTACGATCTATGCACTTGTGGTATTTAATGTAAAAGAGCTTTATACGTACTAACAAGTTTTTAGCATCGTTGCTAGGGATTGCTATTTTAGCATCTTTTTAGTTTTCATAATTTTGATTTAATGGATTTTGATACTTTTCCTTTTGTATTTGCAAATCCATGAACACATGAAACACTAGAAGGTCTAATGAGTTAAGTAAAGAAGAATTTTCAGATATCACAAGGCACGAACGAGAATTAAAACGAGTTAAGTATGAGGAAATGAGTCATCCAAATATGGAAAAAGAAAGTGAACAAGGAGATACCCAAAGGATGTTAATGGAATTCATGAAGCTGATGTTCAACGCTAATCAAAAAGGAATTGCAAGATTATGGAAGCCAACAACTTTGAGATCAAGTCGGCTTTGTTTAATATTAAGTTAAGTTCTATGCTTTGGCAAATGAGGATCCCAACTCACATATAGCAAATTTCTTCAAGATCTGGGACACTTTTTGGTATAATGTATTATTTAAGGATGCGGTTAAGATGAGATTATTTCCCTTTGCTCTGAAGGATAGGGCTAATGTATGATTGAATTCTCTCAACCTCGAGAACATTACAACTTGGGAGAAACTTGCACAAGCATTCTTAGCCAAGTACTTCGCATTGACGAATAAAACAAGAATCATCAAGGAGATCACAAACTTCCAACAATGTGATGAGGAGTCACTATTAGTTTATTCCCATTCATTCAATTTGTTGGTTATAATTTATCTTATTACATTACATTTTTAATTCAATAAAACACATTCTTTATCTTTCTATATTTCTTAATTATTTTTAATTACTAATAATAAAGATAAAATCCTTTGAATAATTACTATTTAATTAGAAATTATAAAATCCCTGTAAAATTAATATTTAATTGGAAATTATAATGTTATTACAATTATGAGATTCGAATTGCAATTTTATGTTACTCCTAAAATGTTCCTAGTCATAGTTTCATCAAGATGGGGTATTGATGGAATAGTTAGACTAGCATATGTTTTTTTCCTATTTTATGATGAAATTAATTGATCTCGTAGATTAAAGTCTAGAGAAACTTAAACAAACTTATGGGTTCTTATTAGAAAATAAGTTCACTGAACTGACCTAATTATAATCCCCAATGGAACATTATGTATGTGTCCATGAATTATCTCATTACGATGCTTGTATAATTGATCCTTGGACTTGAGATTACCAAAGTCATCTTATGTAGGAATTACTATGTTTTGATGCTACTTATGTTCTATTCATGAAATAGTTCAATTCAGTAGTTATTGGTTATAGTATGAACTATATGGAGATAGTTGAGTAATTGAATAAAGTATTTGTCACTCTAAAGTAATTAGGGAGAATGTTCTACTATTCGTAGTTATTACTAATTTGGGAATCTCTAGCTAGAGTGAATTGAGATTTGGAAAAGTTGTTTTCAAATATCAAATATAAATCATTTATTAACTAAGAAAAATGAACAATGATTGGATTATCGAGAGTAGACAGTAATGCCATATTTGAAGTCTAATTAGAGTGTTCGATGATGAAAAGTTTAAATTATACATCTTAACCATGTATGGACAAGTTTATCCGAACCACTAATTAATTCGAATTAGTTATCAATAACTAATTAATTTGAATTAGTATTATCAATAGTTAGGTGAGTATGTAGAAAAAAAAGAAGAAGAAATAATTAATTCGAATTAGTATTATCAATAGTTAGGTGAGTAATTAGAGCGAATTAGTATTATCAATAGTTAGGTGAGTATGTAGAAAAAAAAGAAGAAGAAATAAGTTATCGTGAGGCCTTTTAAATCGTTGAGAAAGTGAATAGTGCTCATACTGTCCTTGACGTGTGTAAAGTTAGTGAGCATTGTTATAGAGTAATTTTTTAAAGTGACTTTTTTTAAACACACCAGAAGCATTATGCTAGTGTGGTTATTCTTGAGCCTTCAAAGAAAACGTTACAAGGTTATTCTTAAGTCGTAATAACAGAATACATGAGGATTAACCTTAAGCTTAAAAGGAGTTTATAAGTTGTTAAAACTATAATTTATTGTATTGCTTTCTAATTTTTATTCAATAAGTGCAAGTATATTTCATTTATATCATCTTTATTTATTTAGCTTTCTAATTTTCTTTGAAAGCAGTCATGTAATTTATATAAAATTTTTCCACCTAATTCGCCCCCTCTTAGGTGCCATATAGGACCAGCATTGATAAAGTTTAAGGATATGACAAATATGATTTTTCATATAAACGGAAATATAAGAAAAAAAAAGTTATAACTTTACCATTTTTCCACTTAAAGAGTTTGAGTTCTCTCTAAATAGATATGTGGATACTGTTAAAGGCTAGACAGTTGAACGCCTTGTGGAATCATTAATTCACGAAGGGAAAAATGAATAGGAAAGCAAAATCAAGTTAGTGTAATTTTGATGATTTGTTTCTTACATATCTTCAAATTAAATTATGTTAAAATTGATCCTATTAAAAAAATTTTAAAATTCTTCCATTGCGTTAGGATATATTCTTGGTTCAATTTTCTAATAGTGGTGTTAGGTCATGGTTTAAAAATTTTAATTTGATTCATATGCTTAATTCCAATTAATTTGATATATGCAAGATTTACATGATTTAATATTTTAGAAATTTTCTAAATATATTGTTGTCTTTTATTTTTAAAAGTTTACTTGGAAAAAATAGATTTTTTATTTTTCTTTTTAGATAAATTTTAGGAATTTTTTCAATTTTTGTTTTTTTCTATTTCTATCTTATGATTTGGAATTGTTCTATACATTATTTATGTATATTGTTGCCCCATCTATGATGTATATATATTTTCAGTTTTAGAAGTAGTTTATGATGATGTGTTATATATATTGTTGCCTATGTCCATAGCCCCAGTTTCATGTTCTAAAATGGTTTTACTAGGCTAATTTATTAAATGACAAAGGAAGCCTTCCCTTTAGAAATTGTTTCTAAGCTGAGTTACGATTATTGGTTTCTGGAAATTAATAAATGATAGTCATATGTTTTCTAGAAATATATGTTAGTAAGCGTAAAGTATGTTCATATTTCTGGAAAGTTTATGAACATTGTTCATGGTTTTTCTAGAATTTTGTTTTATTTTTTGATCTATCTTGAATTCCTTCTCACTTAGTAATCTTGTTATGAAAAATTGAAAAACATTTCCAATGGGATTCATAAATTCCAATTTTTTGGTTTTACTACATATTTAATTGCACAAGCTTTTAGTTAATGGTTAACAAAAATACATATTGTTGGCTATTAAATTCAAGTTTAATTAGGTACTTAATGAAACACGTTTAAGTTTTATTCACCGCAAATGGTAGAAATTTTTCATCAATTCTAGTTGGATTAGTTATTTTGAATGCATAACATATGCATTTTTTGATTACTTTATATGTTTTATTTGGTTAAATCACTTTGATTAATTACTTAATTATTCATGAAGATGAATAGGTGTTGTTAACTATCCATTAAAATCAGATTTCAAGTTTGTTTGGTTTAAACTCATATTTAACTGAGTTTTTGTTTCTTTTAATGGTTGGTTTAAAAAAATTGGGGACACTGAGGGCTAGTGTAGCTGCTGGTGTTTCAAAGCATCACTGCCACCGTGTAGTAGATCTGGTAAAAACCATTATTACCAATTGTTTGAAGAATCATTAAGAGGAGCTTAGAAAGGCAGCAGTAAAGGATGCCTTGGCGTGACAGTTCTAGAAGCTTTGGTAGTGCATAAGACAGAAAGAAGAAAAAAAAACACAGTGTCAGCATCTAGGGAAGAAAGCTAGGCGTTGTCTAAGCAAGACATGCTGCCTCCAGCACGCACCCCACGTTGCTAGCTATGACTTGTTCTCCACAGCCTAATTGGTTTTATATATTGTTTCAAGTTTTTTGAATTTTTAATTTAAAAATTTTTCAATTTAATTTTTCTTGATAATATTAGGTTTAAATTAGTTTGAAATTCATAATAACTTTAGAAAAATTGTTTTCTAAGGTTTGAAAAATTATTTTCAAAGGTTATTTTACTATAAATGGTTTTGAAATTTAATTTAATTATTCAAACATTGATTAATTAAATTAAATAATTACCAAATTAATAATTAGAATTAATCAAAGTGCTCTAATTATCGTTCTTAATTAGATTATATTACAAAAAATCATACAATGAGATTATATTAAAAAATAAGTGATAAGATTGAAATTTTTTAAACTTTCATATGCTTTTTAATGTCATTTCAATCTTTTTTTTTCAATATTTAATTTGTGTTATATTTTGTTTAATGACAGATTTATTGCGATAACACAAATTTTAGACCAAAACATAAAGAATTTAAAGCAATTGTAACAAAAATCAAGATTGTATTAATTTAAAAAGATGAAGAAAAAACAAAAAAATAATTTGCTCATGTGCGTTGTGCTCACCATTGTAATAAACCAAAACGGTGAGCATTGAGCTATAAGAGTCGAACGAAACGTAGCAGCATGGACGAGCATAAGGAGGCATTCGGCACATGTGAAAAAAATGAAGACTTTTTGGTTCAATGAATTCAATTAAGACGCAAGGATCCCTAGGTATAAAAGGCATAAACAAGTGGACATGTGGGGATTTTTTTGGAGTGCGGCTGTCTTGGAGCAACGGTTGGAAGTTAAAATCCTTGGGAGCAGCTGTTATATGCGTGGGACACACAAGAGGAGACGAGTCCAACTGTTGTCTTGGTTTGGTGGATAGGTGCAGACGCTAGACGAGTGGAGCTGCAGCTTGGGAATCTTATGGAGTTAGCTAGCTCCTTGCTTGACTAAGACGCTTCATCCGGAGACAGTTTGGGATGGGTTGCTGAAATTGAAGAATTAAATTCATATTAATTACTGTTTAAGATGGTTTTGAGTTTAAAACTTAACATGAAGCTTATGACCCGTGTTTCGTTTTTTCATTTTATTCTTTAGTTCCTTGCTCTAGCCCTTTGTTTATTTTTTGATTTGTTTTGTTCTGTTATTATTTTTTACAATTTTCGATTCATTTAATTGTTAGATAGCCGAATATTGTTTAGTTAATTTGATTTTATATTTTAATTTTCTTATCCATTCTTTAAAACATTTTTTACTTTTAAATATGAATAATAATTTTAGATTTATTTTTAATTAAGTGTTAAATTGTTTAAGATTTTATTTTATATAGTTTCAATTATTTATTTAGTATTTGGTTCATCTTTGTTTCGTAATTAGCTTTTATGCATGTTTTTATGTTTTAATTTATTTAAAATTCAATTTGAATTTAATTTTTAAATCTGAAATTTTTATTTAAAGTGTTAGATTGTTTTTATTATTCAAGTATGATTTATATTCATTCAATCTTTATTTTAGGTAGTTTAATCATGTGTGATTAGTTCTTCTAGGGGATTGGAGATGTTAGAAGGATGGAATGATGAAAATTGTGAGAATCATGTAAAATTAGTGCTTAATTAGATGCTTGTTTGTCTAGGTTGGTTTGAAACTTAGGTTAAATGTCATGAATTAGGAGTTATCTCTAGGATTGATCACCCTTAGGTAATTTCCTAATTTCAAAAGCTAGGGATGAGTATGTTATATGTAAAAGTCCATAGAGATTCCCGAAAGTAGCAATAGGTTAGTTGAATTTGTTAGGAAACTTAATCAACTTACCTAGGGTTCATACCTTTAGGTTACACTTTCCGAGCTTGTGAGTTAGTGGCTTAAGTTAGTCATTCCTTAATACTTAAAGAGTTTTCACTATTAAATCTAGAGAGCTTGTTCTAGGTTATAGATGGGGATAGGGGCACTTTTAGAGCATATTAGATTTGTCTAAATTAGAAGAACTAAGGGTGTGAGAGCTTATTCGAGCCTATAGGCTAACACCATGACTAGAGTATCTATCATTTTGATTCTAAGATCAATAATCATCCCGACATCCTAATAATATCTCCAACCCATTTCTTTGCTATTGGTATTAATCTTGTTTAAATTAGTTTAGAGTTTATCTCGTTGTTTGTGTTCATTACATCGTAGTTTATCTAGTTTTCATCTACTCAGGGTATTTTAGTTTCTCTTGATCGCAACATTTAAAATGAAATTTGCATTCCAACTCTCTGTGGTTGACCCTTGCTTACCATTACTATATAGTTTGGATAGTTAGGACTGTATTATTTGATAGCTTGCGACGAGCTCATCACCTTCCCTTCCTACCAAATCTTAGAACACTCTTATTTGGCATAAGAATGTTATACCTCACCATGGTTTTATACTTTATTTTTCTACTGATAACAAACTAACCACTAAATATAAAATGAGCCACAACCATTTTTTGAACTTTCACTTTGACTTTTTTAACCATGGAAACCACATTCATCTTTTCTTTTCTTACCCCTACAAAAATACTCTCTAGTTCTATATCTTAAACAATTTTCAAATCCCTCTAGATGCCATCTTTATTACCATATCCTCAACCCTCTCATACTACCAAAAGCAAACTAACCATATTTCTCCAATTTGAGTAGCTTTCAAATTTATCCTTCCCTCCTATATTTACCTTACATGCCAGGAAAGAAGCAACATGACCCTTTAAGACTCCTCCTTGTATGTGCAGAACAACATCAATAAGATATTCTCCTAAATTAGAGAGTTTTTTTTATTTCATTCTTGTTAGCATCAAACTTTTATTTTTATTTTATGTTTATTAACATTTTTCTTATATGTCATAGTTGTAAATTCAGAAATGTAGCTCAGGCTATAAAAGGAAAATCAATCATTGTCCACAGGGAGAAGAAAAGGCTCGATCTGAATGGGAACACTAAAATTGGTGAAATAAAATTCATCTCCTTAAGAATAGATCCATGCAAAATTTAGAAAATCTAAGAAAAAAACAAAGAAAATTCAAGCTACATGATGATGTATAAGTATACCTATAAGGTTTAAATAAAATAAAATCCAAAAGCTCAAAATAAATACCAAAAATAGGCAAATGCACTTCTCGTATCAAATATAGTTAACAAAACTTTGGATTGTCATCCAACGAGGATTATAATAGATAAATTGTAATTTTCCTATCTCTATTATCTAACCTATTCAAATTTGATGATTGAAAATTATTGAAATTGAACTGAATAACTAATTACGAATTATATAGTAAAATTATTAGATTAAAATGAATTTAAAGAAGCTATAACCTTGATGATTAATCCCACTAAGATATGTTAATGTTCGTTATTTAACTTCATTATAATGGATTTTTCATATTTGCTTAGACTATAGGATCTTTAAAGAAAATTGTACTCTCTTTGGAGTTATACAATTCCTATCCTCTTGGTTGATTAATCAAAAGTTTTTCTTAGTTAACATCCTAATTCATAGCATTATTTCTATCTATGGAACCTATTGTTTTGATTAGATTCATACATAATCTTGAAATCATATATAAGTCTATCTTTAGATCTGTATGTAAGATTCAAATCTCTACGAAAGATTAATTACTTATGGACTGAAGTATTATATAGATGATATTTTAATAAATGAAATCAAATATTAGAATTCACACTTACGTTCACATAGAAATGAAAACCATTTCATTATATCCATAAATAAATTTAAGTTAAGATTTTTAAATTCATACATTAAATCAAAGGAAAAGAAATAAATGCTACATCTTAGGGTTTGTTGAACCAAGGGAAGTTCTAATAATGTATTTTGATGATGAAAAAATATAATTGTTACTAATATTTGAGTTTTGATGTGTTAGAAAGTTTCATTTATGCAAATGGAAAAGGACATGTGTTAAAGCCTAAGGTAGAAAAGCTTAAATGAAGAAAATGGAATTGGATGTAAGCAATGTGATAGCTCATCACAAACTACCAAGTAATAAACCTAACTAAACCTTCTAACTATGTAGCAAGGTAAGCTAAGGTTGATCCAAAAATTTAAGATGCAAATGATATCTTTAATGTTGCGAAAAGAAGATAAAAAACCCCTATTGCAATGAAATTAAAACAAATGAAAGTATGACGAAAGAAATGAAAGAAAAAAAATAATTGAGAAAAATGTAAAGAAGCAAGTAACAATACTAACCAAGTGGGTAGAAGCTATTATATGGATTCCAGGAAAGACAAATGATCATTCAAACTTAATAAATTGTGTTCTAGCCAAGATGATAGCCTATAGACATAAAAAATCTCTTGTGTCCTAAGTTCCTCAATCCAACAAGCTCCGAAAATTCCCCTAACTATGGGATAGCATGGAATAAGCTCTTCAGATTTAATGTCATAGCAGTGTTAAGCCCTAGGGATGACTAACCTAAGCCACAGTCGAGCTCAGATTATATAACTTAGAGAATTGAAGCCTTATATTAATTGATTAAGTTTTGCTCATAAAAATAATTAACCTACTGCTACTTATATAATTTTCTAATAATGATTACGTATCAAAAGTTCAAACTTAACATTCAAATTAGACATTATCAATAAGGTGATCAAACTTACAAATAATCCCTAATTCTTGACCTTAATTCCATGTTTCACTTCAATCTAAGCCTAGAAACACAATATTAAGCAAAACCCAATCATATTCTCATAACTAAATCCCTTCATCTCTTTAATACCTTCTAACCTAATGAAATTTAACCACATATATTATATTTCATTAAAACAAAATATCAGATTAGCGTAAACATAGTGAAAAATATAATCAAAGTACAAAAAATAGGTTGTAGTAATATATTGCATGAAAACCCAAAGTTTTACAGTAATATTCATTTAAATTTAAGATAAAATTCAAAACATAAAAAAAATTCATCTAAGACAGTAGCTCTAACAACACAAAATAGAATAAAGCCCACTCCTAAATGATCTATAATGGAAAAGAAGTGTAATATGAAATCACGAAGAAAAAGTAAGACCAAAATAACAAGAACAAGATGAAAAAAAAAGGATGATGTAACGCTGCCAAATTGGGTGTTATTACTAACAAAAATCCCCTCTCTTAATCCTTAAATAGGTCTAAATTAAGGTAGAAAACATTTGGATATGTAAAATTTGTATTTGTTCTTTTTTTTTAATTTTTTGGACATTAAATGGTGGTTAATAGTGAGTTAAACTACCTCTGTTTGAAACATCATTAAGGATTTTGTAAATTAGACCTATCGTTAGTTAGAGTGACTTAAATGGCGTCATTCAACTTCTAAAAAAAATGTTGTTAAGCTCTCTCTCATTAACTCCTTGCTCCAATTCTTCCCTAAACTTGGTCTTTTAGTATAAGATTTGTGTCAACACATCTAATATGTCATCCAACACTAAACGAATTCAAATTAATCATTTTTACCTAAAAATTAGGGATAAAACCATATAAAATTACATACTAAAACATAATATAATACATCTATATCAAATTCCCCCACACTTAAATTATTTCTTATCCTCAAGAAACAATTTAATCACTTTAATTAAAACAATCTTGATCAAAGCTAAAAACCAATTGGATATAACAAAATTCAATCAATGTCTTTAATTCAATTCACAATTCTCAACTTCATTATGATCTAAAAACAATTTTATCATAAGAAATGTAAACATTTGGTAAGAAAGTAACCTACATATGTATAATACCAAGTATCTAAGCCATTTCACATAGTCATCATATCAACTTAGTCAAGGATTTCCATCGTAATAAAAAACACAACACAATTTTAACTTGGAACAAAATGTAAGAGATCATCTAGCCTTTTTGCATTACGACAAGCATGTTGTCATGAATGAATCTTATTACTCAACTAAAATACTCCTTTTGAGCTTGTTTTAGTTTTCATATAGCTTTTTGATGTGAAGGGGACATTTTTTCATGAACACCCCTAGTTACTAAGCTAGATCGCCCTCTCATGTGGCTACTAACACCACTTATAAACATCAACCCTTACATTAATTTATTGGCCACCACTTCAGTTGTTCCAATGTGTCATAGAGGTTCATGTTTTGAGGTTGTATTAAGCCCGCCTATGAACTAAATAATATACCCACTCCTTTAATTCTATCCTCAACTTTTATTTATCCTTAAAAATTTTGTCACTCTCCTATTTGACTACTTCTATTTTATCCACTATCACCAAATGTAAGCCATTGTTTTTACAACGTTGTCCTATATGCCATTTCTCAGGGAATCTGTAGTTAAGAGGAATTTGATTTCATAGAACTATAACATTAGGGTTAGGTTTTTATGAACTTGGGTTTATAGGCTATTTTTTGTATGATTTTATGCTTTAAGTGTGCTAGAGTTATGGTATTAGTTATAGTTTTATTGAATAATTTTAGTGGAGTCCATAACATGGTTGGGATTTCATATTTGACATAAACTAAAGTGGATTTATTTATTTTATTTAGGTTAATAAGCCGATTAAATTTCTAGCTCTTACTTTCTATTTAGCTGACTGCTCCAATTCTTTCCTTTAAGTCCATTAGGTTTAGTATAAAGAGATATGCTATGATTTTTTTTTAGTTAGCCTATTATCATGGATAGCGAGTAAAGTCTCCTACTTAATATATATATATATATATATAATTAACTAAGAACTCAAGGTGATCATAGTATTTGACTACTGTTTCCACCTGCCAGATGATGAAGAATTAGTGAATCAATATCCTTTCTTATATCCCAACAAATTAATAGAGATTTTGTGCTTTTGACAGTGCCCAATTTTTTCCTCCATTTGACATGCTTTTGTGATGACAATTTTTTTTTGTTTTAGTCTAAATTATCAAAATTAATTATTAAATTAAGTAGTTGAACAATCACTTTTTTAAATCACTTCCAAACTAACTATTATGGTGGGTATACCCGTCAACAAGTAATAAAGTAGATTATTTTTAAGACTTCGAATGTAGAACCTATGGGAAAAATATTGGGAATACTAAGCCACTTAGATTACAATTATCTAGAGAACTCAAGATTGGAAAATTAAGAAGGTTGGAACTACTAATTAAGCCTAAATATTTCCAATCAATGCAAAGGCATTCAAATTGCTTTAAAGGTTACCAAATTGAATTATTAGCCAAAAATTAGGATTTAAATGATTAAATTATGTTATGAAAAAGTTGAAATGCCTAATCTAATGTATCTTAATTTAATCAAGACAAAGTTATAGTCATGTCAATGCCTTTCCTCTAACATTCCTGTTATATAGTTTGGTATGCTTAAAATATAGAAAGCACACTTAAAGTTCAAGAAGTCTAATCTAAAAATTCATATTTCAAGACTAGAACCCTTATGCTTAATCAGTGATTGATCCTCTACTAAATTAAATTTATATTATTTACTGATTTTTGCATCGATTAAAGTAGATTTCTCAGCTCTTTAATCGTCTATCAACTTTATCTTAAGTGTCCATGTTAAGATAAGCTTTAAGCATTTAAATAAACAAATATTACCATCCAACATGTGTTAGGAACTCAATCAAACCATTTAGTATCTTGTCCTTAGCTAGAAATCAGATTCAAAATGCACATATATAAAAGAACAATCAAATTCAAACTTAAACAACATGTTCTTACGCACATATGTCAAGAAAGAGTATGAAACAACTAATTAAGGGTTTAGAATGAACCAATGAAGTTCTAAACTATTATAAAACCCTTAATCATGTATAGAAACCCTGTGAATCCTTAAAAACAACATGAAAATACCAAATACAAAGTTATAAAATGAAATAGAAAAGAGAAACCTAATATTGAGAAAAAAGAAGAAAAATATAGCTAAAGATCTAATTTTGGCCGCCTAAACTAAGTCCTACTTGCACTAAAATGGTCTATGAGGCTCTATATATATGTCTACTACAAGTTGGAGGCAAGTGGAGTAAGTTGTAATGAATAGAAAAGGAGATTTAGGAAAAAAAAATCTCGAAAAGTACTTAAACAACACTTGAGAAGCACTTAAGTAGTGCCATTTAGCTACCCATGCTTTACTCCTGGAACTAACTTAAATGCGGGTTTTAAAGACTTAAACGCAGGCTAATTCAAGCCCATTGGTTAACTCCTCATTAACACCAAAATCCATATTTTTCTTGATTTCCACTTTAATCGAGGATTAATTTGTAAATTAAACAATTCAAAACATAATTTAAACAATTGAATATCAAAATAGAGGTGAAATTATATCAAAATAACATGGAAATCACTATGAAATGAATGTTATAAATTCTCCCACACTTAAGAATTTTCTTATCCTCAAGAAAATCAATCAATCATTAATTTCAAAACAACATATAATCATAGGAAAAATAGCCAATTCATCAACACAATCATTGAAGACTTTTGTTTAATCATTCAATCATCAAATAAATCATCAAGATGTTATATGATTAATCAAGCATGGTAATTAAAAAACAATTTGAAATGACTTCATATTCTTTTAAAATTCAACCTAAGATGCTTAAATGATTTCCATACATAAAGTGAACATTCATAAAGCAAAGTGAATCATCTCTTAAGCACAATCACATCTTGTATTCATTAAACACAAACATAAAAATAAATGTGAGCTTTCAAATGCTTAGTCAAGAAGTCACTCAATCTTTCTATGCAAAGATGAACATTTTGTTGGGAACATCCCTAATTACTCAATTGAATCAGCGTACATCAACTAGTTACTAAGTCCACTCTTTAACTTCAACCAATTGGTTTGAAGCCAGCGAAGTGAATGAAACTTGCTCACTTTTTACTTGTTAAAACTTTTTTTATTTCTTTTTAGTTTTAACTTAAACATAAGATGAAAATGTTTAAAATATGTCACAAATAACCTTGGACTGTGCAGTTTATAAATGAAAAATCATAATGCTCATTATATATGTATTCTCCAAAATATGAAGCAATCAAAGTTCATTTTTTAATTAACATGATTAATTAAGAATATAACATCATAAATCGTTAAAAAAAAAGAAATCAAAAGGAAAATTTTCAATGATATGTATGAAATTGAAAAATGTTTCCACGAATTATATGTTATCTTGGAAAAGATGACAAGATGATAAACTTGTAAACAAATAAACATGAGTGTGAAATAATTTATCCCTTCCCCACACTTAAATTGAAAGTTTCTTCCCAACATCCATACAATAATAAGAAACATAATAAGGGGGAAAAAGGAACAAAAACCAACTGAATAATAATGATATATCGTTTGATGATCCATTAAAGTGCATATTGATATTCAATCATTGATTACAGCACATTGGAAACCAGAAATGAAAAATGAAAGCACCAGAGATAATAATAACAAAAGCCATATTCCATATATATAAATATCACATCAAAGTACATAATGGAGTCAAACTGCATCAAAAGAGCTAAAATACATGATAAGCAACCAAAATACAACTAAATAAACAAAATATAATGGAAAGGAAACACACTGAAAGAAAATAGAAAAAGCACAAGTCCATGAGCAAAAGAAGCAATCCATAAACAGCTAAAAACTAGGACTCTGATCTTGGGATCTCTGATAGTCCTCTATCTACTCTATACTTCGTCAATTTGGTCAATTTGTTGCTTCATTTGGTCCATCTCAGAACCAAGCTTGGACAAGCTAGTTGCTATATGACTCCCAATCTTCAATAAAATAGTCATCTAATGACAAAAGGGTGGTTTAGAAGGACGAACATAGGCGGGAGTATCAACCACTAGTGGTGGCCTATGCACACTGGAAGTGGCCTTAGAGTACGCCTATTTTATACCATCCTCAAGAGTTAGTTTAAGCAAAGTTAATGGAAACACAAATTAAACAAAAAGGAAACACAAAAAAGGACTATAGAATTAAAGCTTGAAAAAACACATCAAAAGCACACTTAAATAAATTAAAGGGATAATAGTTACATAAGTGAGCAACCTTTTTGAATTTTTTTAGTTGAGTGATCAACCTTAAAAATTTTTCAATTGAATGACTAACCTTTAAACAGTTTTTTACTTCAAGTAAAAACGTTAACTCCATTAAGTCCATGATGACATGGCAAACAGACTTTACCATGTCAGCGTCCATGTGTTAAAGTGCCACATCAGCTTCCACGTGGACACACCCCCAACCTTTAAAATTTTTCAATTCAGTGAGTAGCCTTTAAAATTTTTTCAATTAAGTGAGAAACCTTTAAAATTTTT
>JAOXYD010199052.1:0-22493 GCA_028565735.1 Pinacopodium congolense | reverse complement strand
GAAAACGGCGTTGTTGAATGGCTTGCGTTAGTTCTCCTAAGTGTTGCCGTTTTATTTGACCGCTTGGACCTCTGATCGCCTTTCCTGCAATAACTCCCCCAACACTTCTCCAATTAACATGAAATTTTGTATGCAGGTTTTGCAAATGATGATCTTGCTGTCCATAAAATTTCAGATTAATCTTAGCTCTAAAAGGGCTCTTAATACATCCTTTATTCACCTGCATGAAATCTAGAATTCAAACGAGCTTGTCTTGATCTTTTCTTTGTAAACGTTTCATGGCTAGTCATAAGGCCTTGAAATTTGGTTTGGAAACTCATATAATGATGTTCTAGGTCCTCAAATTGGTTCCACACCAATTCTAATTCTAGATTTTGCTCAAAACATGGCCCATTCAACTTGTATCCGTGCCTTAAAGTCAAATCTGCATGTAAATGCAAAAGGAACAAAAAATTAAGCATTTAAATAACAAAATAGGCATGAAATGACATTGTAATATATATAGAAATATTATAAAATTCGTCATCAGTGGCACAAAAATTGAGTAGTATAAACATGTTTGGTTTTATTATCATGTTTCGTTGTCCTGTTACATTTTGGTTTCTTGTTGTATTTTCTTGTTATGAATTTTTTCTTTGCCTCTATCAAATCTTCCAACTCTGCCATCGACTCCTCCACTTTGCTGCACTGCATTTGTGCTGGCAGGGATGTTTCCCTTTCGCCTCTAGTTCGTCATGTTCACCTCTCAATCCTATTGTGCTTTGGTCTGTATACTAAATATGTTCAAACAAATCAATCAATTATTATGCAATTCAAAATCAAGACCAACTTATAACAGTAAGTCTACTAATCAACAAATCACGAAGTAAAATATTTTTATAATTCTAAAATTTTAAATCCATAAGAAAAGTTAATGACTACTAGGTCACCTGAATTACAATTATTTAAAAAGTTCAAGATTGGAAAATTAATTAAGCTAACATAACCAAATTAACTTAAAAGCTTCCAAACTTTGTAGTGGAATTTAAATTGTTTTAAAGATTGCCAAATTGGTTACTTAGTTAAGGATTAGGCTTTAAATGATCTAGTTGAGTTATTAAGTGAATTGGAATTTTTAATCTAGAGTTTTCACTAAATCAAGACAAAGTTATGGCCAAGTTAATGTCTTATCTCTAACATTCTTATTTTATGGTTTGGTCCACCTATAAGTATAGGAATTAGGCTTAAAGTTCAAGAAGTTATAATCTTAAAATAACATGTTTTAAGACTAGTACCCTTATGATTAATCAATTAATGGTCATGTATTGACCAAAATCATGTTGTTTACTGATTTTTCAATGATTAAAGTAGATTTCTCGGATTAATCATTGATCAACTTAATCTTAAATGGTCAATTTAAGGCAAACTTTAAGAATTCAAAATAAACAAATATTACCATTCAGTTATGTATTTAAAACTCAGTTAATCCATTTATCAACCTTTCCGTAGCAAAAAATCAAATTAAAACATCATATATAATCAAGAAAAATCATATTCAAACCATAACAGCATGTTCTTGAATATATATGAATAAAGAGAATGATACAAGTGAATTAAATGGTTTATATTGTACCAAATGATGCTCTAAAGTGTTATAAAGCATTCAATCACCTTAATAATCTCTTGGAATCCTTAAAACAACATGAAATTACAAAAAAAAATAAAACCTAACCTAAAGGAAGAAAGAAGAAAAACCTAAGCTAAAACTAATTTCTCTGCCTAAATCTTGACTAATGTTGTGAAAATTTGGTCTCTGAAACTTCATTTATATGTCATCTACAAGTTAGAACCAAGTGGAGCAAGTTTCAGCCAATTGGGAGGAGATGCCAACTGCAAAGGCTCGATAGGTACTTAAATGATGCTTGAAAAGGAGTTAAACGGTGCTGTTTTAGTCCCACCATTTAAGTCTTCAAATTAAGCAAATCGGTAGTTCTGCATAATTAAATGGCGGTCTAGCTTAGTAGTCGTTTTACCCCTCTTTTCTATTTTTTAGCAAATGTCCCAAATTTCTCACCATTCAAGCTTCAATTTTCAATTTACATAAATCTAAAAAATAAATAAACATTTTAATATCAATTTAGAGCAAATGTACCTCAAATCTTAATCAAATTCACCTAAGAATAAAACAAACTCATAGGCTAATAACTCCCCCACACTTAGATATTTGCTTGTCCTCAAGCAAATCAATCTATCATCAATCTCAAAATAGTCTATAAGCATAGAAAAACTTGTCCAAACTATTAAACAACACCATTGGAAAGATTTCCTTAGGTTTTCAAGAATATTAAACTTAAAAGATGTTATATAACCAATTATGCATATCAAGTCACAAACAACATTAAATTACTTCATGGTTCATTAAATTCAACCCAATCACAACATTAAATTCCATATGTAAAATGAATAGTATTGAAACAAGATGTATCATCTTTCAAAAAACCATTTATCACTTATTCATTTAAAACAAAACATAAACAAAAAATGTGAGCATTTTGAAGCTTGGTTGAAAAGTCACTCATTCTTTTTACGTAAAGGTAAGGGCTTGTTTGGTATAGTTGTAGTTTTAGGTTTTAGTTTTTAACACAGAAATCGAAAAAGACAGCACACTAATATAGCACAGAAATTGTTAATAAAACACAAAAATCAATACAAATATATCAAAACTACAACTAAAAACCACAACCCACAACAATATCAAACGACCCCTAAATATTTTTATCGTGAATACCCCTGATTACTCATCTGAGTCACATCACATCAATTGGTTACTAGCACCACTCTTTAACTTCAACTAATTGGTTTGAAACTGGCAGAGTGAATAAAATTTGCTCACTTATTAACACTTTACTTTCTTTTCTTTTCTTTTCTTTTTCTTCATTTTACATTTTCTTTCAATAATTAAACAAGATGATAAGGAAATTTAAAAGAAGTCACATTTTTCTTTAGAAATATGCACTTTGAACATAGAATCTCAAAATGATCATAAGGTATCATTATCCAAAACATGAAGTAATTTAAAATAATTTGATTATCAATATTCCTAATTAACCATATAACATCTAAAAAGGGTATAATAAATGGAAACAAAAGGATAATTGTCTAATGAAAATTCATCAAAATTGAAATTTTTTCCATAAATTATAGATTATTTTGAAAAAGATGATAAATTGACATAATTTAGGAAAATATAAGCATAAGTATGATGATTATCTATATAATTCTATCTCTCCCCACACTTAAATTGAACATTGTATCTAATGTTCGTAAAACAATAATGAAGCACAAAAAATGAGGGAAAAGGGAACAACAGATAAAAATGATAATATCACTATGATCCTTTGAAGAGAACTTTGAAACTTAGTCCTTAATTTAACTCCTGAAAAGCATACAAAGAACATCAAAGTACCAAAAGCAAGATAATTGGAAACTATGCTCTAGTAAAGAAAATATGATAAAAAAAAATACAAGGAGAATAAAGAGAATAAAATAAAATAAAAGCACACCAAACTAAAGAAAACACAAAAAAGCACACTAAATCCTAATTTTTATGGTTGGGTTGCCTCCCGACAAGCACTTCTTTAAGGTCTTTTATCTAGACTTTAAGGTTAGAGAATCTTATGTGTTGAACTAAGGGAGGTTCCACCTTATTTTGATGATAACAAAATAATTTTATTACTAATGTTATATTTTAAGTGTGTTGAAAGATAGGTATATGGACAAGGTACAAGTGTATGTGCTTAAAGCATCTTGGAGTTTGACCGGATGTTATGAAGACCTTATATAAAGACTTAAACCATTAAAGAAGTGAACTAGTCTTAATATAGTTTTATTGGTGTAATTTGTGTTATAAGTTTTCTTAATTTCGTTTTGGTTATTTAAGAGTCTCATTTACGAGGCTCATTTACGCATACTTGCATACATAACTTAGAAAATGCATATAGGTGTATAATTAAGAGGACTTATGTGTTTGATGTGTGTGCATCCCCTGGATGTATGAATTGGTTGATTAAGGATGCATGAACTAATAAGGTTAAACAATTTGTTTGAATTAGAAAATAGACAAAGTAAGTTTAATAAGTGATTTTGGTTGTAAAGTATGTTGGGTTGATTTAATATTTGTTAGGTTTTTATTTAAGATTGTTTTTAGTTTTAGCTTAAGTTGTTTTAGCCAAAGTATCCACAACATGTATAGGTTGGTCGATCAAATAAGTAGTGTGGTCGATCGATCACACTTCATCTATCGGTCGATCGAATGTAAAGAAAATAGAGTGTAAATAAGAAACTATCAAATTATACAACAGTAAAATCATTGGTTGTTTATAACGTTATTATATCCACTGAGCAACGACTAATTGATCATTTTTGTGTATAAATAGAGTGTTTTAGTATATTTTAGACATACAGAAGTATTATGAAACATCCATGAGTTATTTTAAACATCTTTTCAAGTGTTCTGTGATTTAGAGTTAAGTTTGTGAGTTTTTTAGGGTGTTTTTGTATGAGGCATCTTGAGAGCTTTGTTATGCATTCATTTTTATAAGCCTCTTTCATATACCAAAGTAAGATTAAGTGAAGCATTCTTTTAAGAGTAGTTCTTATAAGATTAAGAGGTTACTCTTTAGCCTAAGGAAAATGAAAAGAATGAAAGGTTATCCTTGAGCCTTGCAAAGGATTGTATTGTCTAATGTTGTGTTTATGTTGATTGCATTAGAGAAAAAATCTCAACAGTAATGTTGGGGATTAGACGTATGAGCAAGTGGATAGCTCCGAATTAGAATAAATTATATTGTGTTAGATAGCTCCTAACAAGAATAAATTGTATTGTGTCCTTCTTCCTTTGTTCTTTACTTCTACTCACTTATTTTAATCTGTTCTATTTTATTATTTGATTAATTCGATGAATTTGTTTAGCTTCTACATCTTGTAAAATTAGTTTGTATAATTTAGAATAATCTTTAAGTACCTAATTTACCCCTCTTAGAAGCCTAGCAGTTAGTATCAAAGCGTAGGTCTCATATTGATTTAATTATAATAAATTACTGAATAAAGATTATATAGAACACATGATGAATAACTTAGCCCCCTCATCTAGTTCAGAAGGACAAAACACTTATAGAGCACCTTATTTTGATGGAAACAATTATCTGTATTGGAAGACTAGGATGAGACATTATTTAAGAAGTGAAAGTATAGATCTATGACTTGTTATTTCATAAAAGACTACAGTGCTTTCTAAACTCATAGGAAATGAAATTATGCTTAAGTAAGAAAATGAGTTGAGTAAAAAAAAAAAAGCCTTATTAAATAGTAAAGCTATGCATATTTTGTTTTATACTCTAAATATAGAAGAATTTAATAGAATTTATATGTACAAAACTACTTCTGATATTTGACACATACTAGAGATTACATATAAAGGCAGAATTAAAGTGAAAGAGATTGCTACTTACACACGAAATGGTGTTAAAAAATATGCAAGAAGAAGCTACACCTAAAAAGAAAAACATTGTATTTAAAGATATAAGAAAGGAAAAAAGCGAAAAATAAAGAATCATCATATGAGGGTGAAGGAGAAGAGTCAATCGAACTCATCACAAGAGGTCTAAGAAACCTTATATGAAGAAAGGCTTCAATCCATAAGAAAGAAGGTAAGTATTTATTTAAAAATAAAATTTTTAATGTAACATATTTTGAGTGTGGAGAAAAAGGTCATTTGAAATCATATTGCCCATACCTTCAAAAAGACAAAAAGAAGGAAAAGAAGCAGAGAAAAGAAAAGAAGGAGTTCAAGAAGAAAGCACTAAAAGCGATATGGAGTGAATCAAGTGACTCCAAAAAAGAAGTCACTAATATGTGCTTCATGACCCACAACGTGATAAGCTCCTTAATGATGAATGTGAAGTTGAATACATATATGAAGAATTGTTAGAATTTTAGAAGACATAGCCAAGAAAAAGAAAAAAAGTTGCATACTAAAAATACAGAATATGTGAAATTGTTAGAAGAATATAAGTTAGAAAAAAAAGGAGTTAGGAAGGACTTAGATTCAATTAACAAATATAATGATTAATTTAAAAATGAAAATATGACCTTAAAGAAAGAAGTAGAATCCCTTAAGGAATCACTTGTGAAATTTACTAAGGTAAAAGAAAAATTAGAAATCATGCTAAGTGTTGAAAAATTAAGAAATAACTAGCATGGCTTAGGATATAATAATGAAGTATCTACTAGCAAGACGATTTTCATAAAGGGAAATAACGTAGAAAATGAACATCCTAAGTCAATTCAAAATGCAAGTGGACCTTAACCTAGGCATCATGCATTCAAGTACACTCAAATATTTAGAAGTTACTTATAACGTCAAAGAACATTTACTCAACCTAGACAAAATTTTCAACAAAGGTTCTATCATGGTTTTAGACCTAGAAATGATTACCAAAATGCATATAAGACTTACATACCATTGTTTTGCTTATATTGTGAACAGTATGGAGATGTTAAATATTTTTACTATGATCATTTAAGAAATGAAAATGTTTTATCGAATGGTCACAAAAGGTATAAGATTAACACGCAAAGACCCAAAATGATATGGTTACCAAAAGTGCATTGAATTTTTATTTTTTTAGGTACCTTCAAAGATAAAAGGGAATAAACCACCATTTTTAAACCAAGTGGAAAATCAAAACAAGAAAAATGGTGAAATATAATTTGAGAGGTACTATGCTATCATAAAGAAATGTATGTATAAAATGACTTTTATTTGATATTTTGTTTTTCTTGAAATTAATAATTTGGATGTAAATTATCTGTTGTTAATTTGTTTTAGTTTATGTTCTAGGTGTATGCATTAGCATTACTTTGGTTAACCGATAAGAGTAGATGGTTGACCTATTATCGGTCGACAAATATGGTTATTTCTGTCGACCGATATATTAAAATGTCGAGTTTTAAGCTAGACATTTTCCTCTTCTTTTGTTTATTTCTCTCTCTCTCTCTCCCCCCCCCCCCCATTCCTCCATTATCATCACAAAAATCTCCCCTTTCCTTCTCTTTTGTGTTTTTTCTTTAAAACTTTCCTTCTGGCGAGTTCTTCTCCTCTATCCAATCTTCATTCTCTTTGAAAAGTGTTCTTTTTGCAAAAATTATCTCTTTCTACCATTACTATCTTTTGCCATTTTCATCTTTCATAATGAGCCTTCAATGACTAGGAAGCAACATTTTTGTTTTTGATAACCCTCTAAGTCTAAGCATTCTGTTAATTTCTTTCAATTACCCTTAAATTGATTCAATTTCGGATTCATGCTTAGTTTAGGATTTCAAACTTGGAAATTTTGAATTTCTTGAGAAATTAGCTTAAATTGGCAGTAATATCATGTAATTAAAAATATATTTAAGGAACTAGGACATTCAATTGCACTTCCATGGGTCAAATTTCATTTTTCCTAATTTCATATTTGATATTTAGAGTTGATTCGATTTTTTATGACATTATCCATACATTGAATCAAAGAAAAAACAACTAACACTACATCTTAAGGTTCCTAACATTTAGATCCTATGGCAATTTAGTTTCTAAACATGTCATAAAAAATAAAATGAGGATGAGTGATTAGAAAGCTCATTTCTTATAGTACTTTAGACTTTAAATCCTCTATAAATATTACTGGAAATCAATCTTAATCTCTCAATGTCAGATGTTTAAATCAATTCTCCTCCTTCAATTTACTCCAAAATCTTGTAAAAGAGGCTTAGGGATTTCTCATGGTCTCTTGGTGATGGTTCTAGGTCATCCAAGGACAAAAAGCTATGAAAAATACCTAAAATTTCACTTAAATAGGAGATTAGTTTGACTGTCCCACGGCTTAGGTCATGGCCATAGGATGTTTTGTGAGATGGTAGTCATGATTATGGATAGTCATATACTAGAAACTATTACTTAATTTATTTTTTCTTTTGGAAATTTCCATGATTTATGTCATGACCATAACCTAGGGAGTGAAATTTATTAACTTGATACTTTTCTTCTCTCCTTTCATTCCACAAACCATCTAACACTTTTTATGTATCAAAATGATTACCAAAACCTAAGAAAGATACATTTTTACCAAACTTATCATTAGCAATTTCATATTCAAAATTTAATCAAATAAGCATAGAATTCTCATGAAAATACCCTAAAAAATAGGATAATAGCTATAAAAACATGCTTAAAATGTGTATAAAATAATTACTATCATTAGACCTTACTAAGTAAGTTTATATCACCTTACAATATCCAATGATATGCTTACAAACAATAATATACTAATACTATAACATATACACATTCATGATGCATGCTAAATCACGCTTAAATGCATAAATAAACATAGAGAAGAAGTGTCTATAGGATCATAGTCTCTAAAGGTAATCTTCAAAATACTAAACCTCAAATGGCTGTGGAGATCACAGCATTACTAATGGTCCAGTCATACACCTATACTCATATAGCTATAATGCACTTTTAGTCTAAAAGGGTCGCAAGGAGCAAAACATTACCAATAGCCCAAACTTCACTCAATATGTCTAAAAACATAATCATATCATTAATATATATATATATATATATATAAAGGGCTCGATCAGTAGCTAGCATCAATAAGGATCAATTCATATCATGTCTTAATATAATGAAATATCGTAATGTCTCTTATGATTATAATAGTACACATATGATCCTGATACATAACCATAAGGTGGCATGCCCTAAATTTTTTTCCTCCACAATCATAATCCAATATATGTAGCACACAATCCAACATATTTTTAATACAATTCCATAAAGTAGGCACATAGTCATATAGAAATCAATATAAATGCATGTAGTATGCCCTAGGTACGAAAACTCATATGTGTATGTTTTGATATCTTAATAATAACTACATAAATATAGCGATAATGATTACGCAATTACGAATATATATATATATATGTAGGTACTTATATAAATAGGTATTATACCATACCTATAAGCATATAAACATGAGCATTCATCGTAGCTTAACATGTCATCAACCATGCTAGCATTGAACTATGTTCATGGGATGGCATGGATTCTGTATCAGCAAACTAGAAATGCATTTACTTAAATGACAGATTCCTCTATTAGAGCCTCGTGATGCAGGTTCTACTTCTGGTTTTCTTAAAAATAGGAAAGGAATTGTCCCAATCAATATCATTTATGTGTTATTAGACTCAATTAATAACTTAGGGCTTGTTAGGATTGTTATGTTGGTCTAATCATGTAGTTAGGTTACTACTTTTATTCTTACTTAAACTTTTTAGGATTTTTATTCACAGACCATTAGAAATTTCAATGTGGTCCTTAAGGGAAAAAAAATATCTACACAATTTATAGTATTTTCTAAAATTTTCTAAAAAAACATCAAAACAATAACTTCAATAACTGGAATATTCTTCTAATCACTAAAATATTCCTCTGATGGCTAAAAAATCTTTCTAGATTCAAAAATCAACAATTTATATACCAATTAAAAGCTCTCAATGAATATAATAAGTTCATATTCTTATCAAATTTAGAGGAATTGAAGAAAAAATACTTTCGAATCCTTAATTGGATTTCTTCATATCTGTGGCAATTTCAATGGTTTCAGGTAATGACACCTTAGTGCTTTTACTCCTGATGTCAAGATGAGTCAGATCAAGTGCTAGTTACCAATGAAAGTCACTTGTGACAGTAGATTGAAGGTTAGGATTTTTGACATTTTTCCTCCTTGAATTTTGTGATGTTTCAGGAAATTTTGAGGGGTAAGCTTGGTATGGTTATGGTAGGTTTGGTGAGAAGACTTAATTGGTATAGTTGTTTGTCTAATTAGAGTCATCGATGATGAAGAATGATGGAAGAAGATGATTTCATGAATAATAAATTTTAGGGGTAAAATATGAAAAAGATGCAAAATAAGGGAAAAGATATATATTTATATATAATAAGGGCATTACATTTTCCCCTCGTAAAAAAATTCATTCTTGAATTTTGCAATAGATTTATACTAGAAAAATACGTATGGTTGCATTTCTCGCATTTCTTGCTTTGTTTCCCAAGTGATCTCCTCAACACTACTATTTTCCAAAACACCTTGACCATCAAGATTTACTTTGACTGTAAATGGCACAATTGAGAATCAAATGGTTATTGAATCCTACTCATAGGTTAGGTCATCATAGTTACACTTTATGGTTAGAGTATGTGAGAAGGACCAAGGATTTATTTTTAGAGAATAAAAAAGTGAAATATTTGGTAGACTTGTGACATATCTAAGTTAATTCCAATGGATAGGCCATTTTTTCCAACTCTCCTTGTTATCTTATAAGGTCCAATATACCTCAGAGACAACTTTCCTCTCTTTCTAAACCTTATTACATCCTTCATTGGAGATACCTTTAACAATACTAAAATCTCCTACTTAAAATTTGATGCAGTGCATTCTAAGTTCTAAATTTAAAGCAACTAATTATATACTACCGTATAACTTTAAGTAAGTGTACTTATCATTTACTATAGTACATAGGTGAGTTGAGTATCATTCCCGTGAGGAATCCTAGCAAGTTTTGATCTAATCATTGAATTATTATAGCAAGGAATCCTAGCAAGTTTTGATCTAAACATTGAATTATTAATTAATATAATAATTTAATGATTTTGAATGAAATATTAAAGCAAACTAAGCAAACGTAACAATCACCAATCAAAGGAATTGACTTAAGGAATTAAAGAACAAGCTTGATATAATGGAATTCATGTTTAGCAAGCACTTTTTCAATTCCTTACTATATTAATATACTTTATGAATTGAATTATCTAATCTTGAAAATTGCATCCATAAATAATTTAATTTTTCAATAATTGCACTAAATTCAACATTAATTGATATTCCCATACAAAAGAAATCTGAAAATATTCTTAACTAAATAATACAAACTAATAAGTTCAAAGGAATAATGAATAAAACTAGAAGAAACCAAAGTAAAGATAAAGAATGCTAATAATATGGCATCTTTCTCTCCAAGAATTTTTACTCCTAATCCAATAATCTAAGCTCCTTTGTTTACCTTGAAGTACTTTTCTTTGTGTTTCTCCTTGACTTTAGCTTTTATTTATTAAAACCTTGATAGATGATTCCCAGAATTAATGTGGTTGCCAAAGAATGGAGTGAAGGAGATAGAGCCCTATTGGTTGTAAAATTTCCCTTTTATATCTCCCTTCTATGGTTAGAGTTAAGAAACCCTTAGTAAGGTACTTTGTGTTAAAGAAGTAATTAATTAGGATTAAAATTCTTTCTTTTTTACCTATAGTTAGGGACCAAAACAACACTCGTTAATAATTATAATGGTGCCATTATTCCAAATTGTTATGCTACTGACTTCCCCCATAACCACATTGATTTCATCTATGAGAATAATGATGCTGTTGTGATAAAATGTTATGATTCTGTCTTTAGTTCAACGCCATAATGGTGGTGTTTTTCTTAATCACAACGGCATCATTGTCCCTCTCCATTTTGCTTCAAGAAAATGACTCCAAAATTTCTCCATTTGTGATTTTGATCCCTTTGATTCTACAAATATATAGACTTAAAAAATAGATTATTAAGAGTCCGATTGATTAGATAAATAGTAAAATTTATTAATAAAAATGTTCATTTAACACATTATAAAATTCTTCCATATTTAAGTGTTTACTTAATGATAAATACATCAATATACATGTTCATTTTACACATTATAAAATTATTCCACACTTAGTGTTTTCTCATCATCAAGCAAACCAATTCATCATTCAAATTTCAAATAGACAATAATTATAAAAAACTAGCAACCCCATTAAACATAGCCATTGAAAATTCTTCATTAATCGTTATATCATAATGAATTATCAAGATGCCATTAAATCAATTATTCATATTAATGCACAAGTAAATTTAATCTTTTTCATGCCTCCTTTAAACTTTAACTTAATTATAAAACTTAATCTATACAAAAAATGAATACATCGAGTAACATATTTCAAATTTCAAACAAATTCACATCTTATATCCATCTATTAATTATAGACTTTAATTGTGAGATTAATGATTTATTTGAGAAGTCATAGAGTCTTTTTATGCTAAAGTAAAACCTTTTCATGAATACCTCTAGTTACTTGACTAGATTATCGTTATTAAGTGACTACTGACATCATCCTTTAACTTCTTTTTTTTTTTAGTTTTAGATGAAAATCATGTCACAAAGAAAGGCATAAGTATTCATGTATATGCCTCTTATATACAGGGTCTTATAATGCTCATCGAGTATCCATTTCCCACAGTCATGAAACAAATTAAATTCACTTAATCATCAATACTTATAGATAAATCATATAAACATTTCAATTCACTAAATTAATTGAACTCATAATGAATAATTTCGATAATATGCTTTTAAAGAAAACAAATTTCCAAAAAAATATTATTTATTGAAATAAAATTATGAAATTAATGAGCTTAAAATTTAGTTATCCATCAATTTTCATTGTACTTTATATAGGGGCATAATGGATAGTTAACATAACTAAACCATTAAAACATAAAAGCAAAATCAAAATACAATAACTCTGAAATATGTAAACTAGTCTTGAGGAGGGTTAGAGCTAGGCCTGGATGATCAGACATACTTTTAGTAGATAGAGATAAAGCAGTAGGAGGTGGGGTTACAAAGACCTTAAAGTAGCTAAAATAAGGGTTTTATGTGATGAAAGCTTCAATGTCGCCTTGGTAGAGTCCTCTAATGAATACCTCTAGTTACTTAACTAGATTGTCGTTATCAACCGGCTACTAATGTTACTCTTTAAATTCTATTTTTTATTGATATGAAATCAACATAGTGACCTTAATTTTTACACCTATTAATATATATTTTTAGTTTTAAAGTCTTCAATGAGTCAACAGAGTGAACTCATTTATACACTTTTTACACATAGAATCTTATAATGTTCATTAAGTATCTATTTTCCACAATTATAAAGCAAGTTAAATTAACTTAGTCATCAAAACTCAAAATTAAATCACATAAATATTTCAATTCACCAAAATAACTAAACTTATAATGAATAATTTCAAAGATATGTTTTCAAAAAAATTTCCAAAAAAATTATTATTTATTGAAATTAAAATGATGAAAGTGATGAGCTTAAAACATTATATCAATTTTCTATAAACCCCTAACTTAAAATAAACATTATCCTTGATGTTTTAAATTATAATTAAAAACAAGGGTAAAAGGGTTAAGGGAGTAGCGAAATTTCCCTGAAATCAAATTGCGCGGAGAAGAAACACTTGTTAAAAACAAAATGTAATACTATCCATTATGCCTCTGTATAAAGTACAACAAAAATTGGCGGATAACCAAATTATGAAGAAATAAAGTAAAAATACTACGAGAAAAAATAAACATAACTAAACCATAAAAATATAAAAACAAAAACAAAATACAATAACTCATAAATGTGTAAACTAGTCTTGAGGAGGGTTAAGGCTAGGCTTAGATGATCACACATACTTCTAGAGCTATGTGAACTGCTACCGGACTACTAATTCTACTTCTGTATGTAGCACTGTATGCCAAGCAACAATGCATGCATGGTGGATAAGGAAACCTTAAAAGATGAAGGAGTTAAAGTAGTAGGAGGTGGGGCAACGGAGACCTTGGAGTAGTTGAAATAGTGGTATTGTGTTGTGAAAACTTGGAGTTCGCCTTGTTAGAGTCGTCCAATATATCAGTAGTAGATCTTAGAGCTGTTGGATTGCCTAATCACTTGTTGCAATGCAATAGCAACCAAGATAAGTTTCTCCACTCACCTTGTACTCTCCCGATTTGAGTAAAACAAATGTAATAGTTCTGGAGGTAAGGACAGGAGACTTCTCTCTAATGTTAACTCCTCAATTGGCTAATGTCCTCAAAATTAGGTGTGAAATGTAGAGCTCTCTATCTTTATAGTTATACCGCATCATATTTCGCATATGTGTGATAATAAATCTAGCTAATGGGATCCCCTTATTGATTCTAGCCCATGTAATATGCGATACAATAAATAGGAATTAGTAAGCACACTCTAGCTTGAGGCTCGCATTAGCTCATAGAAGAGTGATTTTGATGTGTTTTTAAGCTCCAAAGTGTGAGGTAGGGCAGTGTTAAACCAAAGGAGGTTTCACCTTATTTTGTTGATACTAAAATACTTTTATTACTAATGTTTTTATTTAAGTGTATTTTGGAATGAAGTTTGAAGTGCATTAGATAAAATAGTTTGGAGTCTAACAAGTGACAAAGAGTAGCTACTAACGTTTAAAGAAGATCAGTTGACCTAAGACTCAATATTGATCAATCGAATGAGGAAAAATTCAAGATCGATCGACTGAATGAAGTAAGAATAGATATCAATCGATTGCTTATGTACTGGTTGATTGAATGAACAAAAATAGAATGCCAGTCGACTGAATGTTAACTATCTACTGACCGAATGTGAATATTACATAGTGAAAGATCAAGAATAGCCATATTTTGTAACGATAACAAGGTTGAATGAAGAAGATTAATGTTAGAGATATTATACAAGGCTAATTGATCGTATTTAACACTATAAATTGGTTGATTAGTAAGAGAGAAAAGATCAATGAGTTACATTGAAAAATTCTAAATTATCTTATGTATTGAAAAGTGTTTATGAGCTATTTTATTGTTTTTGTGTGAAGTAAAGTCTTATGAAGCTTGTTATTGTGCTACCTTTGAGCATTGAGTCCTTTTTGTTCACTAAGGTCTTGTACTCGTGAGTTTATTATTGAGCCTTCTAAAGGAACGTAATAAGGTTATTCTTGAGCCTTAGAAAAAGAACAAGAGGGTTATCCTTAAGCTTCAAAAGGAGTTTGTAAGTTGTAAATGTTGCAATTTTCATTTATATTCCGTTCTTATCTTTATTCAACATTACAAACTTATTTCATATTATTTGTTTATTTCAATGTTTTTGTTTAACTTCTGCAGTTTAGTTAAAGTGTTTTTATGGGTATGATTGAAATTTTTATCACCTAATTCACCCCTCTCTTAGGTGCCATATAGGACCAATAAGTGGTATCAGAGCTTAGGTCTCACATAAAGTCATAATTCTAACAAATTAGTGAACAAAGATCTATGACACACTTTATGTATTCGTAGCCTTTTCATCTAGCTTAAAAGGTCGTAGCCCCCACAAAACTCCTTTCTTTGATGGAAGTAATTATTTGTATTGAAAGAATAAGGTGAGTTACTCTTTAATAGATGAAAATGCCGATTTATGGATGATGGTGTCATAAAAGTTTTTTTTTTTGCCTACTAAACTTGTTGGTAATGAACTAATGATAAAGAAAGAGAATGAATAGAACATTAAAAAAAAGAAATCAGTATCCTTAAATTGTAAGGCCATGAATATTTTATACTATACCTTGAGTATGGAAGAGTATAACAGGATTTCTATGTGTGAAACTGTATACGATATCTGGCATACTTTATAAATCACTCATAAAGGCATAAACCAAGTGAAAAAATAAAATATGTATGCTTACTCATGATTACAAACTTTTTCGAATGTTGCATGATGAGAATATTCCCACTATATATGCTCCTTTTAATAGCACCATAAGTGCTCTAAAAGTCGAGGTAAGACCTATTATAATGTTGTACTTGTTAGGAAAATTATTATGACTCTACCGAAGTCATGGGAAGGAAAGGTAATGATAATTCAAGAAGCTAAAGATCTCAGTACACGCCCTTTTGACGAACTTAGTGGTTCATTACTAACATATGAGATGAGGATGAAGAATATTCAAGAAGAACGAGACATGCCAAAAAAGAAGAATGTAGCATTCAAAGTATCTAAAAGGGAGGAAAGCGAAAATAAAGAATTGACGCTTGGAAGTAAAAATGAGGAACTCGCTCTTATTACAAGAAGATTGAAGAAATTAATGAGAAATGCACCAATGCGTCGAAAAGGTATGTCTTTCTTTAAAAATAAATTATCTAACATAACATCCTTTGAATGTGGTGACAAAGGACACTTGAGATCGCAACGCCCACACCTACAAGAAAAAGAAGAAAAAGACGAAAAGAAGGAAAAGAAGGCATAAAAGAAGGAAAGGAGGGACTCCAAGAAAAAGAAAGATTTAAAAGCTGCTTGGTCTTAGTTAAACAATTCCGAAGGAGAGAAATAGCCAACATGTGCTTCATGGTAAACAACGAGGTATGTCCCTCTCTTAGTGAAAATAAATATGAAGATGATTATTTTTGTGATGAAGTATTAGAACATACTAAAGAATTAACCAAGAAAAATGAAGAATTGCATGATAAACATAAGAAAACCTTAGAAGAGTTAGATGTATGAAAATTGGAAAATGAAAATCTTAAAAAAGACATGATGTTGGTTAACAAAGACAACAATGAACTAGTTAACAAAAATAGGACCATAAAGAAAGAAATTAAATCCCTTAAGGAATTACTTGAAAAAATTAACAAGGAAAAGGAAAAATTAGAAACATTGTTAAGTATCCCAAAATTTGGAAACAATAAACATGGGCTAGGATATAACAATGAAACCTCTACTAGCAATACTATCTCATTAAGGGAAAGAATATAAAAGATGAATGCTCACCTAACATTATTCATAATGAATCCAGCAGACCCCAATCTAGATATCACGCTTTCATGTATACTCCAAGGCCTAAAAAAATTTCTTAATGACAAGTAAATGATAGAAAATCATTTATTCAACCCATATAGTATTTTCAAAGAGTTTATAATGATTTTAGACGAAGGAACACATATAGAACTTATACTCCTTTGTTTTTCTCTTATTGTAAACATTATGGTCATGTTTCACACTTTTGTTATGAACGTTTGAATACTCAATCTAATAAATACAAGAAATATAATACTCAAAGAACAAAAACAATTTGGATTCCAAAAGTCAGATAAATCTCTTTAAATGTATGCTAGTTTTATTATGTGTTTACAAAATGATTATTTCATTTTTGAATATGATTAAGTTTACTGGCATGTGTTAGATCAACTAACGAAGTGATATCAGTTGACCTAATGTATAACGGTCAACTAATAGGACTAGTTCAGTCGATTGATAGGTTTTTACCCTGTTTTCCTCTTTTTGTAAACTGACTTAACATATGTTTTAACTTTTTATAGCCACAACATGAAAACCTTATGAAATCTTATCTCTAACTCTTTATGCATGGTTTTATCTCAAATTTATAGATTAAAGGTTATTAATGTTGAAAGGATGAGTCAAGTATATTACTAACACTTAAAGACCTAAGATAAGATGGATACCTAAATCAACGTGATTCCTTGTTTTGTAGGACATCAAAAGAAGAAACAAATGGTATATGGATAGTAAAAACTCGCGACACATGACTGGAGATCCTTTACAGTTTATCACTTTCAAAAGCAAGGATGGAGGATTCATCACTTTTGGTGACAATGCCAAGGGTAAGGTAATTGGCATTGAAAAAGTAGGTAAAGATAACTGCCCTTTAATCGATAATATATTACTTGTTGAAGGTTTGAAGCATTATCTATTTTTGTGCGTTAGTTAGATGAATATCAAATTTGGAATGCTTTTAACGATTTTACTTTGAAAACTAACGTGACTAAGGTAAGTGTACTTATCGAACAAGTAATAAAGTGGAGTATTTTAAATCCCAAATGTCGATCCCATAGGAAAAACACTTAATTACTCGGTTAATTAGATCACAATTATCTACAAAATTTAAATAAACTGATTAAAAACTTGAAACAATGCTGAACTACTCTAATCCAGTTTAAACATATGAAAATGATTTTTTAAGTATATTAAAAATTTTCTGGAAATTACCAAATGTGAAAATTAGCTAAGGATTTATTGATTGATGATTTAATTGAGCTTTAAAAAAAATTCTAAAAGCTAGTTTAAAGTTTCTTCACAAAATCAAAACAAAACTATGGTTAAAACTTTGCTTTTCTCTATTAATCTTAATTTAAAGTTTGATTATGTCTTAAATCAAATTAATAAGCTTTAATTTCAAGAATTCGATTTCTGGATTTGTAATCTCAGATATCTAACTCTAACCAAAAAAAAAAAAAATCAAACTTTGGTCATTCATTAACTAATTTTATTTGTTTATTAAGTTTTCCAATAAACTAAGATGATTTCTCAAACTTAAATTATTTATAACTCTAATCTTAAATGGCTAGCTTAAATATGTCTATCTGACATCCGATATGAAGGGTTGAATCGAGGCAATATAGCACCCTGAAACCATCGTATTAGTCCTAAATCACCACTCCTATATAGGGGTCTTCAAGAGTAATACGGGGGTCTAGCCAGACCCTCATATTGGTCCTGAAATGTGAAAATTTGACTCTTTTCTTACTCTAATCTTCATTTAATCTCCAGTTCTTGCAAATGAAACATTATAAAATATAAATTGGACATTTAAGCACTGAATTAGGGGTTATAATTCAATAAATACTCAATTAATTTGACCCCTAACAATTCTCCCATATCTAAACATTTGCTTGTCTTCAAGCAAAACAATTCATCATCAATTTTATAATACGATATAAATATAAGAAAATCAATCCAAAATTAATAACACTATTATTGAATATTTTTTCTTCATCCTTCAAAAATAATGACACAAGGAAATGTTATATAAGTAATTACTCATATTAAATCTCAAATGAGTTTAAATCATTTCATTCTTTTTCAATCTTCAACCTAAATCACAAAATTCAATTCCACATATAAAAGGCAATACACTGAGTTTAATACTTCATCTTGATACAATTTCACATCTTTTCGTTAATTTAAAGCAAGACATAATTTAAATTAATATGTGAGCTCTTAAGCTTAGTTGAGCAGTCATTCGATCTTATAACATGAAGGTGAAAATTTTGTCGTGAACAACTCCTAGTTTACCAATTGAGTCACCTAACGTCAACTGGTTTCTAATACCACTCAATAACTTCAACCTTATGATTTTATATATGGTTAGAATTCAGCGGAGTGAAAAATTTCTCACTTATTTATTTTTAGTGGATTTTGTTTTTGTTTTTATTTTTTTAGGGGTTAATTCCAGTTCTGTTTCATTGTTTTTCAAATGATAAAAGTGTCTTCAAAGAAATTACAAAATTACTCAGTACATTTCATTTTATAAGTGGAATAACCTTCTAATCATCAAGTATCTGTTATCCTAATTATGAAATAAGTTAAAAGCATTTGTCCTTAATATGTCATGGAAAAATAATTAAATTCAAGAGAAAACACAGGCAATAATAAGTATCAAAATCGCAAAAAATTTTCACAATTTATAAACTATAATTAAATTGATGATATATCAAAATATCGTTAGACTCATAGTACGAAAATATATAACAACAAATCCATATACTAAAGTTTATAAATCCCTAAAATGTGTAAATGATAAATTCCCTCCCCTACACTTAAATGAAACATTATCCTCTATGTTTATAATTGAAAAGAAACAAATAAATTAGGGGAGTAGGGAAAAAAATACACCCATTTGGTAAAAGTTTGATGAGCCATCAGTTTAAATGGTAGAAATTGAAATCACTAAATATAATAAATACTAAAAAAATATGCTTCAATCGTATAATATGGAATCGAAGTACATCAAAGGAGCCAAAGGACATCAAAATTTATGAATCAAATCTGAAACAACAACCTATACTACTAAACTAAAAGAGAAACACACTGAAACAAAATAATAAAAACAAATGTCCTAAGATATGTGGGAAAAATCCAACTAAAACAACTAAAAATCAAGGCTATCCTGACCTTTAGCTCTTTGATGCACATCAAGGCGTGAAAATTGAGAGTTCATGCTATCCATATGAAGTACGAGCTCATCAAAACGAGCATCCATCACACCGCCTAAATCAAAAATCCCAAAGGAAAGTTGAGAACCATCCTCAATAGGATAGTTATAAGGTCTGGCTTTGGGATGTCCATAAGTGGTAAAGGTGCTACGACAAGTGAAGATCGACGAGGTGGATGTACGCTAGGTATAGCCTCAAATGAAGCCTAACCCATCTTCTCCTCAGGTGATGCTGGAGCATTAAGAGCAGGTAAAGCCTAAAGTTGCTCACGCAAACTTCTATAGCTTCAATGTGTCAACGTTAATATGCATGTAACGACCCTTATCCACTACTCCCTTAGAATCAACATTAACTGCTAAACTTAGGAAGAAAAAAGTCTCGCTCGATTTTGTGTATCATAAAGTGAGTCAGTGGTATCCCTGGAATAACTCCTAACCCATGGAGCATCTTATAGAGGATGTAGGAATCACTGAGCCTAACTTCATTCAAACCACATGACTTGGGGACCGCATTGGAACTCAAAATAGAAACAATAATGTACTCCCTTATTCCTAAAGGCGTAATAGAAAAAGCATAATCATTTTCCTAAACTAATCCAAGGGCAGCAATAGCATTAGCATCTGAAAGTGAGATTCGAACCACCGGAATCTCCATGAAATGAGTCGCGTGCCCTAATAAAAATATCACCTTCATCAGACACATTTAAAAATCTAGCAAGAAAAGCACGAGTCAAGTGAATAGGGGTACCTCTAACCGAACTGCAAATTTTTATCGTATCCACTGCATTTTTATCTTCAATATTCACAGAGAATTCAAGAACTAAATCCTGATAAACAGTTTTAGGTAGCATTTTGATCAAAAACTATTCAATAAAGGCACCAAAATAAGTCAAATAACACAAAGAAATCAAAAACTTCTTTCAACAAATTTTTGAAAAATATTTAATTCATCTAAAAATGTCTAAAATTTTGATGTTAACAAAATGCAACAAACTTGGTATCAACTGAAAGCTTGTGGAATTTGGAATACAATGATACTAAAATCTAATGGAATAGAGGCCCAAAACTCAAGAAAAATAGAAAATATACCACTTATATAAATAGTGATTTCAAACAATTTTACGGATTTTTAGGGAAATGTTTGTCAGTTTTTGAGTGATTTGATGTTTGAAATGGATAAATGATGAAATTTTTTAACAAAATGACACTAAGAACACTCAATTTGGTGTAAAAACAAGTAAGAAAGGGAGAGGGAAAGAAAGGGTTTCTACCGTTTGAACTGAACACAGTATTTTAACGCTGTGTTTTCGAAGCAATATGATGGGTTGCGGAGCAATATGGCAGGCTGAGCTTATGGCATATTGAGTTCATTATATTAGTCTTAAAAAAACGTACTAATATGGAGGTCAACAGACCAATACAAGGGTTTGTTAACCTATGTATTGGTGTTATTGACTCATTTTCTCTTGATTTTCAACTCTATTTTGCATCAAAACTCATCCTAAACCTTGGCCCAACAAAATTTAATGGATTTTTCATTATTTTGCACTCTTATGGCCTAAAAATATTCACTCTTATACCATAAAAATGGCATTTTCCCAGTTCAAAACTAAGTTGGTCTCCTCTAATCTTCTCAAAACTTTATCTAAATTCTCCAAACATACATCGAATGATGTTGCAAATACTGAAAAGTCATCAATGAACACTTCAATGAAAGTTTCTATCATGCTTGTAAAAATTTCTATCATACAACGTTAACAAGTGGAAAAAGCATTACACAAGCCAAAAGGCATAGGTCTATTTGTAAAAATGTCGTAAAAACATGTGAATGTTGTCTTTTCCTGATCCTCAAGAGCAACAAGAATTTGAAAATATCCACTGTATCCATCTAAAGTACAATTAAAACTATACCCAACCAATCTTTCAATTACTTAATCTATGAAGGGTAAAAGAAATTGATCTTTTCTTATGACGTCATTCAACTTGCAATAATCAATACACATACGCCATTTAGTTACTTTCCTTATGACAATGAGTTCATCTTGATCATTCTTCATTACAGTAGTTCTTCCTTTCTTTGGTACTACCGAAACTAGACTAACTTACGAAGACTCAAAAACTGGAAAGATAATATCAGCATCTAGAAATTTAACTGTTTCATTCTTAATCACTTCCTTCATATTTAGATTAGGCCTACACTGTAGTTAGACCAAATGTTTACTTCCTTCTTCCATGAATATTATATGAGTACAAATGGAAGGATTTAATCCTTTTATGTGAGCTAAGGTCTAGCCTATAGCATTCTAGTGCTCTCTAAGAATTCTTAACAATTTTTTTCCATCGTTTCTGTTAATGATGATGATATAATCATAGGTAATTACAATGAAAGTTACAAAAAGGCATACTTCAAATATGAAGGAAAAGGCTAATGCAACTTTCTAAGTAATTTTGTATCGTTTTTGACGACATTAACCTCATTCAAAAGAAAAAGAACTGGAATTA
>JAOXYD010199045.1:0-22494 GCA_028565735.1 Pinacopodium congolense | reverse complement strand
TTGGTATAATCTATTTAGAAGGAAGTTGGACAAGTCCTTAGTTAATGATCAATGGATGTTTGAATTTTAACTCTCTAAAGTTTTGTTCTCCAATCATATAATCTCATATCATTATCCCATATATATTAATAATTTATCCTCCACGTATTCTAGGTGTACTTCTTTAGATACTTCAAATTTTTCACTAAATTGCAGGGTTATAATGATACTATTAAAGAAAGAGTAGGTTGAAATTAACGAATTTGAGCAATTTAAATTGGTAAGATAACTTTTGAAAGTGAAAGAGGGCTCAAAGGGATTAAATAAAAGGAATCCTTCTAATGAAACCATTGAAATAATAAGGACCATAATAACATTGAGAAGTGTCAGTAGGCACTATGCCCTAATCCTACTAATAGCCTAATATAAGCTCAAAAAAATAATGCCCTTATAAATTTTACTACAACCCTAAAGAGTCACCATTTTATACTTAAGCAAAAGGTGAGAATTTTGTGCTTGAAATACAGAGATAATAATGCATCCATCTTTTATAAAGTAACCTTGAATAAATGGAATATTAAAGATTGCATAACTTATCACAACTAACAATGTAAGAACACACGAGCAATCTAACCTTAAGAGGGAAGCTTTGCATTACTTAAAATAATTATTAAGAACTTAGGAGGCATGTCATTTGTCTAATTATGTGTTTAATATTGTCTTTTTCAAGAAGATTACCGAGGAACACTACAGAATTGACCAGACCAATAGATACTTTATAAATAATGAAGAGTTTGAAGTCTCTTAAACTTGATAAAGCTCTAGGTCTACAAATTCTTTCTTCTTCTAGCAATCATAGAATGCATTAAAGGATCAAGTCATCCTTACTATTTAATAATTCTTTCAATATGGAAAATTGTTAAAGGAAGTTAATAAAATTTTTATTTGTGTCATCCTAAAGGTTCCTAATGTAGTAAAAATCAAAGAGTTAAGATAAATTTCATGTTGTAATACCTTGTACAAGATCATTTATAAGATTTTAATAGGATGAAGAAGTTATTAAACTATCTAATCAATGTAACTCAGTTTGCATTAGTACAAGGCAAGAATAGAGGAGACAATATCCTCTTGGCTCCAGAAATGTTTAAGAACTATAATAAAAAGAAAGTAGCAAAAAATTTGTGCCTTTAAGATTTATTTTTGTAAGGCATTTGACTAAGTTGATTAAAGGTTTATTGAGGCTATATTAGCATGCTTTGGCTTTCCAACATCTTTCATCAAGTGGACTACGAAATGCATCTCAACTACTCATTTAGTGTTCTCACGAAGGTAGAGCCTACATTGTCCTTTCGAGGAAAGAAAGTATTGAGGTAAAGGGGCCCTTTATCTCCCTATATATTCACTTTATGTTTAGAACTCCTATCTATTTTTATTAACTACAACATAAGTAATGAGCAAAAATTCAAGTTCCATAGTAAATGCAGGAAGATGTGCATCTCAAACCTAGCCTTTAAAGATGATGTTTTGCTCTTTGGTGGAGCATACATACATTTTTTTAATTGGTTGATGAATTCAATATCCTCTTTTAGTTCTATATCTAGTCATTAAAATTTCTTTATCTTATCAATTAGTACTATAGAGTTAGTTAATGAGTTGTCCACACTGATTAATATAACAGTCTCAGTTCTACTAATAAAATATTTAGGTCGCCCTATTTTCTCTAACAATCTAAAATTCAATGATTATGTAGCCTTACTAGATAAAATACATGCTAAATTAGGCTATCGGTGCAATAAGTCACTCTTATTTGCTAGAAGAAAACAATTGATAATGTCTACCCTCAATATCTTACATATCTACTAGACTTTTCACCTTATCTTGTGTAGAAAATTTAATAGAGCAATTTAAAAAATCACGAGGAATTTATTATGAAGTAATGATCCTATTAAAAAGTATAAGGCCAAGGTTAAATAGTAGGATATTTGCAACTATAAGGAGGAGGAAAGGGTAGGAATTAACTCGGCTCATTTAACCTCTAAACTAAGTTTATCAACAAAAAAATTTAAAAAAATTTGGAGACTTTGCAATGATACCAATCCTTATAAGTGCGATAGATGCAAATATGCTTACTCAAGCGCTAAAGTTTATGGGAAATTCAAAACAACCTAGGTTTTTTATGGACACTACAATAGCTACTAAGGTTAAGAGCACCTTTAAACTCAGCTATTATTTATAAGGATCAAAATGCTTTCAACACCTCAATTTGGTTTGATAACTCATCTAAATTAGACCTTTGCATCTTCTTCCACATTTATCTAGTCTATGACACCTTCTTCATCCCAAGGATAAGGTAAACTCATTAATTCCAAATGGTGTTTGGATGTATCACTTTAAGGGATTTATAGCTCTAGAGGATTATATTCCAAATTATCTCAAAAATATGTAAATGGAAGACAAAATGATCTGGTCTAAGCAGTCTTTAAGGAATTACAGAAACAAATCATGTAGTCATATGATATTTTAATCCTCATTTAAAGTTTCTTTGTACAATCTAGTTTGGCCTAAACACAAATTACTTAAATCATCAAATTATTCTTTGGTTGGCCATAAAAAACATGCTTGCTACCTTAGACAAAATTAAAGAATATAAAAAGATCAAAGGTTAACCACTTATTTATGCAGAAAAAAGTATAAAAACACTAGATCATTTGTTCTTCAAATGTTCTTATTCATCTAGGCTATAGTTAGAATTTCAACATCTCTTTAGACCATCTATTAGTTCACATACTTGAATTTAATAATCAATTAGGCTATTACACCTCATGGAAAATAAAGGAATGTTTACATAGACTTTAATATTAGTTTTAATTATTGTATCTATGATATTTAAAAGGAGAGAAACTAATGAATTTTAAGGAGTATAAGTGTAGACTAAAGTATTTTCATTTCATATAAATTCTCTAAGATCAAGGAGTTGCTTAACATCAATGTAAGAGCCTTAAATTTGCCATACACTAACTGGAGATCAGGGGTATAGCATTTCTTAGTTGTTATGATAGGTTGTAGGTTTTAACTATTCCTATTTCTTAGGTATTGTAGGAAAATAGCACTTTATGCCATGCATAAAATGAAAATGTGAACTTGGTACTTATCTCCTTGGCATTGTAATTCCTATGGAGCCTATTTGATTCTTTAATACTTTTTCTTTAACTTCAAAAAAAAAAACCCTTGACGCTTCGAGGATTTAATCTAAGTCTTCCTTTTATTAAATATATATTATTTTCTTTCATTAATAGGAAATACTCCATCTAAATCCAAACCCTATTTTATTGAACATCACCAATGTTCAACAATTCCTTAGTTTCAATGTATTCCACCTTCCACTTCCCAATTTTTGGTTAAATATGTAGCATAATTTGAAGTTACCAACCTAGAAGAATTATTTTCTTTCTTCAAGTCACCTTATCAAAACAAAAGATGTTCTTACCCTTATTAATTATTTGACCATAGATTTCTATTAAATATGTCTACTAACACCTAAATAAAAGATCTTCTCACACCTATACAAAATATAATGTGAGGTAACACTATTTTCCATCCCTTTATAATGTTTGTTATTTGTTGTAATCTTTACTAATTATTGCTTTATTTGCTCTTAAGATCTAAGGTTTCTTACAAGATTTACTGGACCTCAAATTTATCTAGAGCAAACGTTGTCATCACAAACACACTTAAGGTGATTTGTTTTACCATAACCTTTTAAAATCTCACTGCATGAGCTTTGGCTGATTTTTTGTGCACAGTTATAAATGCCTTTTTTGTTGGTTATTAATATCGTGTCAATATTTATTCTGGGGTTACATCTTGAGGAGCTTTGAGCTATTGTTAATCTTGTTACTTTTATGACTTAGTTTAATGCTTCCCTTATAGCATTTTAAGTTTTAAAGATATCTCCTTGCATGATTCAATTTAGAGTTCTTACTATTGGATTCCTAGTAAAATACAACATAAACTGTCATAGGATTAGTTTTTTTATAAAAAAATTCTATAAGAATTTAATAATTAGAGTTCTTACCATTGGATTCCTAGTAAACTACAATATAAACTATCATAGGTTTATTTTTTTGAATTTTTGTTAAGAATTTAATAATTTGGCAATTTTTTTGTTGAGTTCGCCCACCATTAAGTCATCTAGATCTATGTCACTGTCCCATTGATCACTATTAAAAATTAGGGTTCGTAACCTTGATCTCCAGATTTCTATTCCTTTCATTATTTAAAAAAAAAATCACATTTAATGTGTTAATAATAGTTCTCTATGAATATGGACCATAAAATGGACATATAATTGTTCCAGGTACTTCATCGAGCAAAAAAGCTTCTCTAGTTTTGTTGATCTACCGCGGGATCAACAAAATTACTCTCCAATGCCCAAGTATTCAGAATCTCACAACAATATAAGTGTAGTAAAGTAACTTATCATTATTTAAATAGCTCTGATTACCTTCCAAAAAATAAGGATGATCAATTATATGGTCATTAACGAAAGAAAACCTCCGACTATATTGAATTAAAGAATGTTTTAGAAATTAAATAATTCGGGGATTTTTATATTTTTTTTGGTCTTCGCCAACATCCCCTATAAATTGAATTGAACATTACAATCAGGGGATGATTTACAATCTCTTTAATAGTAAAGGTAAAATGCATTAAAATTAAATTACAATCACTTTGGACATTCTCATCTACTTAAACAGAAAATGGGTGTTCCTGGTCTTTTCCTTACAAATTCAATTAACAGTCATGTTCAAAAAACTAAGTTCACAAAAGATAGAGAATGTCTTACTGTTTTTTAGGCGTTTTGACGGAAACATTGTGCATCTTATTTAGTTAATGATGAAATTCCGTGAGAAGAGAATGGAGACGACAAAAGCAAATAAAAATGATTGCTTAGTTGTGTTGTTAAATGAAGATGACAATAAAAATTGAGAAGAAAACCTTCTATTAGACGAAAGTACGAATCAAAAGACAATAAAAAGAACCAAGAAATAGCAATGATAAGTCGAAATAGTTGTGGTTGTTTTGGCAACTAGGGATGACGACGACAAGAAAAGGATTATTAATGTTTTTATTAGATGGAGAAATGACACAAACTGACGAAGGGAATAAATTGAAGGGAAGAAGACTACTAAAGCAGGAGGAATAACTTATACTAGAAGTTTTGCTAAAATTTTATTACTGTTTTGGCGTTAACTATGTGAAATATTTATATTGTCTAACAATATACGTCTATTTGACTTGTGAAGGCCACCACTCAATTGCAGTTATACTTACAAGGGCTACAGAAAGCAAAGAAATAGAGGAGGCAGGATGAGTTCAACTAATAATCCTCATGTTGTTTGTGTGCCATATCCAGCACAAGGTCACATCAATCCCATGCTGAAGCTCGCAAAACTCCTGCACTTCAATGGTTTACACATAACCTTCGTCAACACCGATTACAATCACAAAAGGCTTCTCAAATCCAGAGGCCCCAACTCTCTTGATGGCCTTTCCCGCTTCCGGTTTGAATCCATACCCGACGGCCTCCCTCCTACCGAAGCCAACGTTACCCAGGATATCCCATCTTTATGTGATTCCACCTCTAAAACATGTTTAGTCCCATTTCTCAATCTACTTCACAGGCTCAACACGTCTTCCGGTATCCCGCCGGTAAGTTGTATTGTCTCCGATGGTTCCATGAGTTTTACCCTCGACGCAGCGGAGGAATTGGGTGTTCCTGAAGCTGTCTTCTGGACTCCTAGTGCTTGTGGAGTTTTATGCTATACTCACTACCATCTTCTGGTTCAAAAAGGCTTTACACCTCTCAAAGGTAATATACTTAGTCCTTACCAGTCCACAGTTACATCACACCAAAATAAGTTCGAAACTTTCCCATAGCTTGAGTTAATCACAGAAGTTACTTGATCTGTGTTAATGTTAGATATATTCCTTCAGTAAGTAAACAGTACTTTACACTTCAACTTCTTGTTGAAGTTATATCCCTAAAATAACTCTAGATTATGTGAAAATCGAATCGAATGATGAAACCATTAACTTTAGAGAGGTCTAAAATCTCATGAGGACTTACCAATTGACTTTTTATTCGGATAGGACAGGAAATTAAAAGTTATCCTCTTCTATGAAAGTTCATATACTAGCATTACTTCATTTGAATATAAAAAGAAAAAAAAAGAACTGAAACAAGAGTTCTTGGATTAATCTAACAATAGTGGTTCAACAAAACATTACAGTAGCTTTTTCAAGGCAGATATAAACGCCTTTGTATTAATCGGATTTCTCTTGAAATCTTCTATAGTTTAAATTTATCTTAATTACTCGTAGCTAGCAATTGTAATATAAAAGCCTATTATGTAAATTTACAATTAGAAAGGCTAAGGCTATGTTTAGTTTTACTGTCATTTTTTGTTTTCGTTTTCTATTTTGATAAAGAAAAAACACTAATATAGTATAAAAATTAAAAAAGAAAACACAATACTCAATATAAAAATATAACAACTATAATAAAAAATCAAAATTCACAACCCAACTAAACATGCCCTAAAGTATAGTGTCTAAAATCAAAATAACTTGTAGTTTTTTTAAAGTTAAAATGAAATAAATTAATAAAATAATGAAGCAAAATGCAAGGAACAGTTTAGGTCACAAGGCAACAGAAACCATAGTAGGACAAAAAGTACAGAAATTCAACCGCATCGATTCTAACTCGTATAAGCCGTAGTAGCTAGCAAATATTTCTTGGAATTAGGTTCTTGAGAGGTTGGATCTCCAGCACATAGAGTCTCATGACCTAACCACCTAACATGCTAGAGGAAGATATTATTGCCATTACCAACTTTGCTATAAAAAAAAAAGGCAGAATCTTATTTGCTCTCTCAACCTTAGCATGTTCAACATTAGCTAAGATGAATTAGTCCCTAGTTCTATGGACCGAAATGACTCTTTTACTAAGTAATGAAAATGAACCCATCTTATCCATAACACTTGCTTATTTACTGGAGGCCTCCATATTCTTTTTACCATTGACATCTTATTGATGGTTCTGATAGAATGCACCCTAAGGCCACCTTCTTCTCTTGGTAGGCAAACTTCAACCACTTAACATTGGCTTTAGCCTCAAGGATAGATCACCTTACTATAGGAACCTTTTTATCATTTGTTCAAAGGACTTAATTATATTAAGAGCTAAAACTTTATAGGCTATCTAGCAAATGTTTAGATTATTAATAGCAGCTTTGATCTACTTGCCATAGTTCAATGCTTATTATACCAGCAAGCTATTATTCTTCTTTGAACTTTCTCTAATAGAGATTGAAGGTCCCGTGCAGTTGGTCTCCTGGTAGAAATAGAAATTTCAAGCTAAGTTAAAGGAGGTACGGTAGTCTTTAAATTAGCGACAGATTTGCAGTTCGGATATATCCGCCTGACTCTTTTGTTTGTCTACGACAAGCTTGATAATACCTTAAAGGAGTTTAATTCTGCCATTAGTACACTTTAATGAGTTAGGATAAGCTTTTGAGAAGAGAATTGGATCATCATCAAAGGATAGGCTATTTACTTCAATCTCTTAATAGGAATTTGAATTTACCATCTTGGTTGATTAGGTGTTTAATCAACCTTGTCAGCATCTCCATTGCAAAGGTGAAGAGGTCAGGAAAGAATGGATCTCCGTGCTTCAGTCCCCTTGAACTCTTAACAATTCTTAATAGTTCTTGATTGATGGTTATGCAGTAAGAAACTATAGATATGCACTGTCTTATCCATTGCAAGAAATAATTTCTAGTTACTAATCGATATTTCGTGATACAATAGATTAAAATTATACTTTAATATAGAATGTGTACAAGGATATATTTCTTACTAATTTTTTGTAAATTAGGACTCTTTAACGAAATTTAACCTAGTTAAAAAAAATAGAGGTTGTTTGGTATAATCCTAAAATTTCTAGGCCCTTAGATATATTAAAAAGATTCTACTTTTTGTAATTAAAATGTGTTTGTTTAAGGTTGCCCAATTTTTTCTTCGCTTAGACGTAGAAGCCATTAGAAATGTGGAAAGAATATTCAAGCAATATACTAACGATTCTTTTTTAAATCTTTCAAGTTATATAACTTCAACTCATTTTAAATTAGTTTGAAACAATTGTTTGGGACTTGAAAAATTTTTTTTGAGCAAACTCTTTTCTTAAACTATTTCCTTTGCTTGAATGACTACTTATCTCAATAATAATAGTGGGAGAAATGGATAACAACACCATGAACGAGACATAGATGAATTTAATATCTAGGCATTACCTAATTCACATCTTCATATTTAGGAGCCAATGCGAAAAACTAATTATTGTATTTAAATTGTCTTTTCTTGTTTTGACTTGATAATTGGTCGTCTTTTTTTTTTTTAAACTATATATAAGAGAGTCGCAGTTTTTTGAATCATCATTCGACATGTTGACCAAGTAATTGGGATATATGAGCATGTCATTGAAAGGTAATGGACTAGGTCTGATTCAACTTTGTGTACAACTTTATTTATTTTCGAAAACAAATAATGCTATTCAAATATTTTCTTCAAAATGAAAAATAACTTGGTGGATATAACTATGTTATGCTGTTATGTTGAAATTAAAAATTTTATCTTAGCGAAAAAAATGTTGATGCTTTGTGTTAACTTTGTGAGTTTAACAAATAAAACATTTATATAAATAGAGTTTAACCAATATAATATATTAAAAGAGGAACAGGCAGATCCAGTAAGGAGGAGTGGGGGCTGATGAAACTGAAACTTTGTTTATCATTATGCCTCTCCTAAAAGGTGTTGTATTTTCTCTTAGATATTGATTCTAAAACCTTTTTTTTTTTTTTCATAGAGGTTTGAGGTTAGTTTACTTTACTGACAATATATAGAAGCTATAAAATGATAATGAAAATATCAAAGAAAAATATAACAATATTTATTGAGAGTTATGTTTCATAATTTTTAAGCTAACATAATATGACTTTTTTTTCAAATCATTTAATAAGAATTAAATTGAAAATAATTAATAAAATTTCTAAATTAACAAATTCATACATATATTTGTAGTCATCCCAAATTCCAAATCTCGTTAAAGATGCCCTTTAACAATTGCACCCATCAAAAAGGCCGCTGGACAGAAGCTATAAATAGTTCTTACCTACTGTCAGATCTAACTGCTTGTCCAATGCCTATTATTACTTGAATGGTCAACCACACTAGCAGATAGGTGTACTACTTTGCTAGTTTTTGCAATCGGTCATTCACTACCTTGGGATCGGTCAACCATTTTTCCGGGAAAAAAAAAACATTTACTGGTTGATTAATTCTCGGAGCATTTGATTGAGCATTTGATTGTGATTTTTGATTATAGTTGTTATATTTTTATATTAAATTTTTTGTATTTTTATAATTTTTTGTGTTGTCTGTCTTAATTTCTATGCTGTATTAAAGTGTTTTTTTTAAATTTCTGTGATGTTCTTTATTGATTTTTGTATTTAGAAAATCTAAAAACCAAATTCAAAAGCTAATCGATAGTTTTGCATATCTGATTTTAAGATTTTGCAACATATTTAAAAGATTTTAAACAAATCCAAATTAATTCTAAAAATTAATTCACAAAATTTCCAAAACATCTCTAAAATAATTTGAAGGACTAAAACCTTTTAACCAAAATCAATAACCAAATACGTCTTAATGTATGAAGATTTAAGCATTTTTCCAAACTTTTTAAAAGTTTTAAATCTTTTTAAAGTTTTCAAAACTACACAAAATCACTCTTTTCACAAAACTTGATTCAACTAAATTTAACAACTTTCTCGAACAAAATTTACTAATGAAAACTCTTAAATTATATTTAAATGTCTTGATAAACAAAATTTTATGTATATTTTCAAAAACTTATACAATAAATATGTAATTTTGAGCTACTAAAGTTATTGAACCTCTAAATAAAACTTACAAACAAAATTAAACTACCTAAACAAATCTCTTGAATATCCTAACTTGCCTGACCTTGCTTTTTACTTAATTATAGTCTGTAACTCTATTCTTTAAACTTAAAACCTTTATCAAACAACCCTTTAATGAAGCTATCTTTTAAAACCTCAATCATAAAACAAATCATTAGTAACAAATATATTTTATTATTAACAAAATTAAAATTAAAACCTCCTTTGATTCAACAAAAATATTATTCATAATTACTTTGAACTGATAAATCATATTTGACCTCTAAAAGTACTTTCATATAATAAGTAGTACTTAAGAGATTTCAAAATTTAAGAATTACTTAAGCAATCATTATATTGAGATTTTTTATACCCAAAAATAATGTTTTTATATAGAATTCACATATCAGTTCAATTCAATGAACTTATTCTCTAACAAGAATTTATATGTTTGTTTACTTAATTTCATATTTTAATCTATAAAATTAACTACTTCCTTCATAAAGAAGAACCCTAACATGTATCAAACTTTTCAATTAATTAGTATCTAATCTTATTAGAAAAACAATTTGAAACAATTTATGAATAGTATTGGTCCTATATGGCACTTAAGAGGAGAGTGAATTATGCGATAAATACTTTATATTAATCACAAAAATACTTTAAATTAAAATGTGGAAGCTAAGCACAAAAGTATTGAAATGAATAAAAAAATGAAGTAAGTTTATAATATTGAAAAAAAAGGGAACGAAATACAAATGAGAATTTCAACGTTTACAATTTACAAACTCTATATGAGATTCAAAGATAACCCTCTTGTTCTTTTTTTAAGGATCAAGAATAACCTTGTCACGATCCTTTTGAAGGCTTAAGAACATCTTCACGAATATAAGGCATTAGTGAAAAATATTGCTCAAAGATAGGACAATAATAAGCCTCTTAAGACTTTACTTTACATAAGTCAAAAAGAGCCTAAAAATACTTCTCAATGCACATGTTAACTCAAACTTTTTATATAAGACTTGTTAATACTTTCTCTCTTGCTAATATATCAATTTATAAGGGTAATTAGGATCAATTAGCTAACGTATCGTATCACCAACGTTCATATTCTCATTAACGTTTATTACTGTTGTAAAATATGGCTATTCTTTATCTTTTGTTGTATAATCTTTATATTTGATCAATCGATAGAAAATGTTCAGTCTAATGACCTTTTATTTTTACTCATTTGGTCGATTGATACATCGATACGGTCAACTGATATCCATTCTTTCTCCACTCAGTTAACCAGTACCCTTTTGATTGACTAATCTTTAGTCTTTATTCATTCGGTCGACCAATAGTCATTCGGTCAACCAGTCTTTAGTCTTTATTTATTTATTGGATCGACTAATCTTGATTAAACGTCATCAGTAAACTATTTCTTTGCTTCATGTAGCCTCCAATCTCTTTTAACTATTTCACTTCATCTTTATTCTAAAATACCTATCTTTACAATATACTTAAATTAAAACATTAGTAATAAAAGTGTTATGTCATCATCAAAATAAAGTGGAACCTCCTTTGATTCAACAATCTCTCCCTTTTTAGTGATGACAAAATCATATGATATTAAAATGGACAAGCATCATGATCAAGACCCCCTTAAATCAAATAAGAATTTAACAAGATAAACAACTATAATTAACTTTAAGTTCAAGTCCCCTCAATTCATGTAAAAAGTAATAATAAAACAAAAGTATGATTAAAATAAAACAGTAGTATAATATCATACCTCTCCCCATTTTTGGAATGAATATAAAAGGCGTAAATACTTGAATAAGATATCACAATAAATGTCCGTCAATCATATCGATTTCTCATCTAATGTACAAAAATGATCTTCATACAAAGGTTTAGTAAAAATATCCGCTAATTGATGCAAAGTATCAATAAACTCAAGTTCTATATCCCTATTTTGAATGTAATCTTTAATAAAATGATAATGGATTTTAATATGCTTAATCTTAAAGTATTGTATAGGATTTTTCGTTAAGCAAATAGTGCTAGTATTTTCACATCGTATGGGAATTTTATGAAGATTTAAACCATAGTCTCTAAGTTATTGTCTAACTTATAAAACCTAAGTGTAACAACTACTAGCAGGTACATATTCGGCTTCTGCCATAGACAATGCAATAGAATTCTATTTTTTACAAAACTATTAAACTAATGCATTACCTAAGAAATTACATACACTGGATGTACTTTTCTTATCTAATAAGTTGTCTAAACAGTTAGCATTGGAGTAACCAATCAAATCCAAATAAGCATTCATAGGATATCAAAGCCCTAAATATAGTGTGCTACTCAAATATCGCAAAATATATTTAATAGCTAATAGATGTGACTCTCTAGGAGAAGATTAAAAACGAGTACACAAATAAACACTAAATATTATATCAGGTCGACTACCAGTTAAATACAGCAAACTACCAATTAAACCTTGATATTACTTAACATCCGCTTCTTTACCATCTTCATCCTTATTTAGTTTGTTAGTTGTGCTCATTGAAGTACCCAAAGGCTCTGTTTAATCCATGCAGAACCGCTTGAGTAGTTCTCTTGTATACTTCGATTGATCAATTGAGATTCCATCTTTTATTTGTTTGATTCAGAGTTTGAGGAAGAAATTCAATTCTCCGATTGTTGTCCATATACTATTGAAGAATGCATGATTTTTGCACTTCTTCTCCACTAGTGTGATTTCCAACGAAGTCACCAATGTAAGTTTTAATGTATATAGGTAATCTTAAAGTAGCTGCTTCTTAGGGCTAATAAGCCCTTTAACATTCCATTTTAGAATATTCATAAGGAAGGAGGGTTAAAGCTAGTGCTCCTAATCCTTCTTTTTGATTTCCTTCTAATGATAGTGACAAAATTTTTTCCTATGTCTATGTCATTGTTTATTCCTTCTAATGATAGTGACAAAATTTTTTCCTATGTCTATGTCATTGTTTATAAATGTGGGAGGTTTAGCATTAGCTTTAGGATCCCTACAATTTGTCTCCAACAATATAGATATAGATTATATGGTATCAATGTTGGTATCTTGGACAATTTTCTCCTTTCTTGCTAATCTATAGTCTTTCTCTATAGGAAAGTTCTGCTGTGAGGCATATAAATCTTCTTTCTATAGAGTGGTTTCATAGATGCAAATGATTTTCTTGCATATGGTTGCTTTTTTCTAGTTATTCTCCCTGTGGACAATTCTAACTTGTTTGTTCCTTTCTTATAGGCTCTTGGAATTGTTTCCATAGGATCTACTTCATTGCCTTTGTTTGAGTTATCTACAAAGACCCTAACGTCATGTTCTTTCATACTAATGCAACTTGTCAGCTTAAAGTAGTCACTTTGATGAACTTCCAACCTATTGGCTTCCATACTTTTCCTTAGTGGTGGAATTAGGGTCTCCATTGATAAGTTACTAATATGGAATCCTTAAATAGCTCTCCTGCATCCCTCAATCTCATTAATGGCATTACTTTGGGATGGCTTTAATTAATGTCCATTAACCCATAGGAGTAGCATTATTATTCTTATTTTATTATTGTGCATATTTATGCTTGGCATCATTAGTTAGTATGCAAGACTATAATATGATTGAAATATGTTGAGTTTTTATATGTATTTAATGTCATTTCAATAATATATTATGAAAAAAATAAAAAACAAAAAGCAATATGGAGGATGGCAAGTCACATGTGTAGCATGACTTGCCCTTAAAGAAAAATGGAGAAAGCTTTTAAAAGCATGGTATGAAACATCATAAGCAAAAGCCGTTTAAACAAGAGCAAAAAAACGTTTCTTAAAAGCTTTCAAGGGAGCAACCAATTTCAAGGGACAAAATGCTTAGCAAAAATGACATAAAAAAGGGAAAGTAAGGAGGCATTTAAGAAAACACTTGGGATAGGTGGCATTAAAGAGTAGAAAGCTTGAAAGGGCACGAAGTCCTAAGAATAGGGGGTAATACAAAAGCAATAAAAATCTTTCCAAGCTTGAAGTTTTCTTAGGTGTAGATAGCAGCATATATAAGAGAGCTTGAAGCTTGCTTTGGAAGTGGATAGCAACGTTTTATTTAATTAGGTATGGATTGTGTTCATTTAATCTTTGTTTTGGTTAATTTAAATATGTGTGGCTACATTCCTAAGGGTTTTGAAGGTATAAGAGGGATGAATGGATAATTAATTATAAGAATGTAATTGAGTTTGAATTGATTTGGTACTTTTAAGCTTAAGTTGGTTTGGCATTTTGGTTAACTGAAATTAATTATGTATTATTTTTAGACTTGATCACCTTTTAGATAATTTTCTAATTTGAATGTTATGATTGAGCATGTGATACGTAATTGTCCTTCGTAATTTTCAAAAGTAGCAATAAACTAGTTGGATTTATTAGTATACTTAACTAACTAGTCTAAAGCCCTATATTTTTATGTTTCTGAACTTATATGTTGGAGGCCTAAATTAGTTATTTCTTAGTACCTAATGCATCTTCATTATTACATTAGAGAGATTGTTCTAAGTTATAGTAAAGATATGGACATTTCTAGAGCTTGTTAGATTTATTTAAGTTAGAGAAACTGAGGTTTGAGAACTTGTTCGAACCTATAGACTAGCACTTTGGTGGGAAAATCATTTATCCAATTTTGAGAATCAATAGTTATTCAAGAATCCTGATGATACCTTCGGCCTATTTTTTTATTATTGTTAGTAGTATTTTCGTGTTTTGATTTGCATTTGTCCTTTTTATTGTTTTTATTACATCTTAGCTATGTTAGTTGTCTTTTTATTCATGAGTTTTCATTTTTATTTTTCTTTGCAACATTAAAAATAGCAGTACCTCTTAACTCTCAGTGGATTTGACTCTAGCTCACCCTACTGCATAGTTAGATAGTTGGATTTATTATTTGATAGTTAGCGACAAGCTATCAAACTATATACAACTTCACCAACACTTTTTTTATGATAAAAAGGTTAATTTAAATTCTAATATTTACATCTAAGTGGAATATTTAAATTTAATATTAACATTTTAAAAATATTCAACTTAAGTCTCAACATTTGAAAGTCATTCAAATTAATCATTAAGTTGACAAAATCTTTAAGGTTGCCTTTAGATGTTTTCAAAATAATAGGATTTAAATTAATGTTTTTAAAACAATATAATTGAATTTGAATATCCTAAAACATTAGGCTATGACTTAAATAAAGTGTAGACATTAGGGTTTATATTGAACTTTTTTATTTCTTTTTATTATATAAATTTCCAAGTCTATAAATAAAATAAATATTTCACAAACAACACCAATGTTTTAATTTGTAAGCAAAGTTGCGGCATTAGCATATATGGAGGTTATAAATACTGGATTAGGGGCAATGCGTTTGCAGTCAATTCTGATGGTTAGAGATGATGTATGCCTGTGATTATAATTGAAAATTACGATGAGCTTTTACTGTTTTTTTTCCCCTGCTACTATACTGATTTTTCCCAAGTTGCAGACTCAAGTTATCTGACGAACGGGCATCTGGAGACCACTGTCGACTGGATTCCAGGAATAAAAAGCATACCTCTTAAGGACCTACCATCTTTCATCAGGACTACAGACCCTAACGACATTATGCTCAATTACGTACAAATTGAGATATCGAAAATTCCCAGAGCTTCAGCCCTCGTTTTGAACACGTTCGACTCCTTTGAACACGATGTCTTGGAGGCTCTCTCCCAAATGTTTCCCTGTATATGCACTATTGGTCCTCTTCATTTGCTTGTTGACAGTATCACAGACGACAAATTGAATTGCATTGGTTCCAACCTTTGGGAAGAACAATCTGAGTGCCTTGAATGGCTAGATTCTCAAGAACCCAATTCGGTGGTGTATATAAATTTCGGTAGTATTGCTGTAATGACGCCACATCAACTCATTGAATTCTCTTGGGGACTAGCCAACAGCAACAAGCCCTTCTTATGGATTGTCAGACCTGACCTTGTTTCAGGAACGAACTCCACAATTTTGCCACCCGAAGTCGTTGCTGAAACGAAGGGTAAAGGAATGCTTGCAGGGTGGTGCCCACAGGAACAGGTCCTAAAGCACCCATCAATAGGGGTGTTTCTAAGCCACACAGGGTGGAATTCTACTTTGGAAAGTGTGTGTGGTGGAGTACCGATCCTTTGTTGGCCATTTTTTGCAGAGCAACCGACAAATTGCTCGTTTGCTTGCAATGAATGGGGGATTGGAATGGAGATCAATGGTAATGTGAAGAGAGACGAAGTGGAAAAGCTTGTAAGAGAGTTAATGGAGGGAAAGAAAGGGAAAGAAATGAGAAAGAAGGCTTTAGAATGGAAGACAAAAGCTGAAGAGGCCACAAGACCGGGTGGTTCCTCTTTCCAAAATTTGGAGAAACTCATTGCAGTTCTGTTGTCAAATAATTAAGCCCCTAACGTTTTGCCGAATCAAAACTCTTAAAAAGAGTAATTTTATTTGTCTGCAGAATCCAGTAATGATTCTAAATATTTGCTGGTCTTCTCCTTTAACTTTTTTCTTTATCTCAATTGAAAGGAGGCAACGGTGAATTGATTGCTGATCAAAGTTGAGTGGATTAGGAAGAGATTGCAAGGAGTCTGCGTGGCTCATTGTCTTAAGGATATGGATTGCTGTCTAATACCACTTTGTTAACCAATTGCGGAAATTGCGGAATTTTGGAATTTTGCTGGACTTATATATGAGAACTGCTATAATGTCTTTCAAACTGTCTGTTAAGATAATTTATTAATTGTTGTTTATTTTGTTGTTGTTGTTTTAAATATCTAGATTGATAACATAAATATCTATAGCTACACTTATTTAAAGATTTTTGCATTAGCGTATCTAGAATTAATTCTTGTTTTATCAGATTTTGTTGAAATTGTTGACAATAAAAGCAGCGTTCTTGATATTGAAAATTCATTCTCCTAGTTGTTGTTTAATTTGAGTGGCTTGTTGTTCTAAATTATCGACTTCTTGTTTTAATTTCTGTAATTCAGATTTGTTATAACTAATTTGTGTCGGTAGTCGAGAAATTGGGCATTCTAATTTAAAAGAATAAGATCGTTGTAATTTTTTATCTTGTTTTGGAGTAATGTTATCCAAAGAAAATGATTTACGTGTATATGTTAAGGCAAGAGGTTGTTGTCTAGAGGGTATTTCAGTAATTTGAAGAGTGTTATTAATCCCTATTTTTACCATATTACTAAATAACTAAACGGATATTGTCCGAGTTTCATTATATTTGCTTTAGAAAATTTATAGGCGATAGTAATAGCTTTGTTTAATTCATGTGATTGTAATGGGAGATTAGTATTAAATTTATTTTTCTTATAAGTAAGATTACTATTCATAATTGCTATAATTTGATTATTTTGACCATTCATGCGTTCATCTAAAATGGCTAATAGAATTGGAAAATCTATTCCTTCTTGATAAGTTGATTGTATTAGGACTTGTATAGTAGAAAGATGGATATAACTAATTTTGTGTCGATCTTCTTTGTTAATTTTTTGTAGATGTTTAGAGATTTGATGTTCATCTTTAAATTAATACAAAAGCTACCTTGACATTGTTCAATTTGGATAGGAGTTTCAAATAAGATTTTACTATAATAGATAATATTTTGGCGGTTAAAAAGTTTTTGAAGTTTTGAGGGTAGTTTGTGCTTTAGCAATGTTTTCTAATTTATCATGAGGTATAAGGGCATCTAAATGGAAAAACCTAGTGTTTTCTTTTACTTGAAGATTATCAACTTCTAAAATATCAAGAGGGGTAGTCATTTCGACTGAGGTGAAAGATGTGTTGAAATATAATGCCGACGAAATGTTTGTTGTATTTGTTGACTATCGGTATCATAACAATGAAGCATATAATGTATTTCATCTATTCTTAGTTGAAAATAACTAGCGGCATAAGGTTCTATGAATTGATCAAAAGATTGAAAAATTAGTTGTTTTTCTTCTAATGTAAGTTTAAAAAAGCATTAATTATAATACGATAAATAGACCATTAATCATGAGTTTTAGATCTAATAAGTGCTTTAACATAATGAATATATAAATCTTCGATAGTAGAGGAAGATATTCCAAGAGAATATAATAATTGCATAATAGTTTGAGAAATAGATTTGCATACTACACATTTAGAATAATTGATGCATAATGAGCATAAACAATTAGGAGTATTTAAATATTAATAAAAGAAGACATAATTATTGAATAGAGAAGTGCTTTCTCATACCTGCTTCAAGGTATAGTGACTCTTATCCCTTCAATGCCACCCTAGCTAATTTGGATTAGAGTCGAAAATAAGAAGCAAGTTTAGAGAGAGTATGTAGAAAGAGGAAGGTTTATTGGAGTATGAGAGTATATCTCTCAAGTGCAGGAAACCTTACATTATATAGCAAGAGAAATGAATATGAAGGAAAGACCCATTCTCGATAAAGAAAAAGAAAATAGTAATATGCCTGACAACTATTGGGGAATCTTACTTTACACACCAAAAGCTTAAAAAGCAAATAGGAATTGTATGATGTGTAATCAGTGCTAGCTACTTTTACATGATTGAGGTTGCTTTAAGTAGTGTCATCTTCGATTATTGGCTCCACATCGTCAGAAGTGGAAGATAATGGAGGGTTGCTTTGAAATTTGTCACTACAGTAGTAACACCTATGTGGTTTGTATGCTTGAAGATGATGACAGATCTATTGCTTGATTTTGGGAGGTAGCTTATCATAGATATTGTCAAGCTTAATTAGTGGTTCTTCAAATTGTTGCTTGAGTACTAAGGTATGCTCTGAGATTGAACTCTTGAATGTGGAGATTTTCAATATATTGAAACCTCGATATGTAATTTAGTATAGAGAGCCTTTGATGATCTTCTGAATGCTTTGAAAAATTCCTTCCAAATAGTTAAAGTTGAAGGAGTTGATGAGATAAGGATTAAGGTCATAAGTTAGTGCTTTGTCAAGTGAAGGAGAATAGCCATTACTGATTCCCATTTGTGTAAATATGAATCGTTGAGTAATGATGGTTCCTTGGTTGCCAAAAAATGGGTAATTGCTAAATATTTTAAGAAAAATTTATTGTTTTTTGGCAAAACGAGATTGGTATGCTTTAATGGAGTCTGTGAATGCAATAGGGAAATAGTGTAATAAGTCAGTGTTGGTGAGATAAATGGTGTCGGTTAAGCCGGTTTTAAAAAGTAGATAAGCAATAAGAGGATCTAAATTGGGTAATAGGACTACTTTGGGACCCAATTTACCTCGGTTTACTAGATAAAATTGTTGCTGCTTCAATTCATTAGTCTACTTGTTGACTGTGGTAAAACATTCCTCAAATACTTACTAAGTAATGCGAAAAATTTCTTGTTCAAGTGCTCGAGTAGGGATATAGTTGATTTTGTCCATGTTGACTTTCTTTCAAGTGAGCGAAGAGTTGCGAAGATAGAGGGCTGACTTAATGCTTCCTTGTAGTTGGGCTTGAGAGAAATAGCTGCTTACAGGCTTTTATAGTCATTTAAGGTCTTTTTTGCTTCGGATTTGGATTTATAACTTTTGTGGAGTATTTGGCTATGTCCGGTAATAAATAGGACGGCTTGAGCCCATTGGGTGTAGAGACCTTGGTTAGGACCATTGCAAATTACATAATATTTTTCTGGTTCAGGCATAGGATTCTGTGCTGAGGAGCTTGGTATTGAGAGAGCTAGGTTGGTAGGTGCTAATATGGCTAGAGAGACTACTTTTTGAGGTCATTGAGTACTCTATGGAGGTTAAGTAGGTTGTAGTGCTGAAATTTGTTCAGGGAATTGGTTTTCAAGGATTACTATAGTGTTTTCTAACTGGCTGACTTCTTTTTGCATTGTTGAGAGGTACTTTTGGGTTTTTTGGATTTCGTCATGGCGTTTGGCTACTTTGACTTTTAATTATTGGATAGTGTTCATAATGGTTTCCATTATTGAGTAAGAGTATTTGCAAGAAAATTATTAATAGAGTTAATAAACTTAATAGTATAATTATATTGATGTAATTCAAGTTTCCATTATATAATACAACCTTGATTGTAATTACTACGAATATTCTAACATGAAAAACCATATAAATATTGAGAATCAATGTGTACTTCAAAATGAACAGGTAATAAATCGACTTTCCATTTTCACGAAATTTTTTAAAATGCCAAAGTCTCTTTTTCATGTATAGGGTATTCAAGTTCTGTTGAATTAAAAGTTCCATTAATGTATTTACACAATTTATATTTAGAGTGCATCTGTTTCTGTGGAAGCTATATACTTGTAAAATGTGTACTGGTATGCTCTTTAGAGAAGAGTGAGTTACTTGTAGGCTCTTTAGAGAAGAGTGTGTTACTAGTAGGCTCCAGAATCAGGAGTTGAGTACTTTTATGAGGAGTTGCTGCTAAGAGACATCCTGCCCATGTATCTGTACTTGCATCGATTTGAACAATGAGCTTATTGAAAGGTTTATAATTATATAAAGGCAGTAAAGATTACAGATCCTTTGCAATTTTTGGACATATTAAGAATTTGATTCAGTCCAAGATCATTGTTTTTTTGTACTACATTTTATTTGTAATTGCTTTAGCTCTTTTGCTAAATCCCTTAAAAAATCTTGATCAGATATGTAATTAAGTAATCCTAAACATTTTTTTAACATTAGTAATATTTTTTAATTGTGTAAGAAATTGTTGTAGTTTTTCAAGAGTATTAGGTTGTAATGTTAAATAGCCATTCATAAATTGTATGCCTAAAAGTTCAATGTTTTGCTAAGCTAATTTAATTTTCTTTTTTCTTAAAATTAAACCTTTTTCTTTACAATGATATAAAACCTGTTTTACTTTGGAAAAATTATCAGCTTTATCTTTGTTGGAGAAAATAATAATGTCATCAATGTAAGCTAAAGAGAATTCTTCAAGATTACTTAATTTGTTATCCATAAATCATTTATAAATACCGGGTGCTTGTTTCAATCCCAAAGGTAAAACGTTCTGTTGATAATGTTTTTGAGGGGGACACGAAAAAGCAGTTAATGATTTTGTATTTTCATTTAATAGAAGTTGCCAATAACTAGATTTTGCATCTAGACTTGTAAACCAGTGATGTGCTTTTAATTTGGTAATAATATAATCTTTTCAAGGTAATTCATAAGCATCGCCAACAGTTGCTTTGTTTATTTCTTTATAATTAATAACCATTCTTCATTTTCCTTGTTTTTGTTCACTAGGATTGTTCACATAAAAGTATAATAATTCTTGACATTCAGTAGTAAATTCTTGAACATCAATAGAGTGTAGGGAATATTATTTTTAAAATTTACTTCTTTCATATGATTTTTTAGTTTTATTTCAATAATTTCGGTATTAGTATTTTTAAGCTTATCTAAAGGATTTTCATTAGAACTTGATCGATTAATTATTCTACTTCATATTAATAAGACATTAAATTAGTTATATGAAAAGATAACTGAATTTGTAAATTTTTCAATTGTTTAGAAAGTTCTTTCAATTTTTTATAGTAGGTTGTACGATAAATGCGAATTTTGATAAAGGTAATTTTTTTAATTTTGGTATTTCTGAAGCTTTTAGAGTAATATAGGTGAGGTATTAACTGAAAGGATTATATAATTTTAAAAACTTGTTTACTAAAATAAGGGTATTCCTGAAGTTTGTTGATAAACAGAAGGAATCATAAAAGTGTACTTTTCAATAAGAAGAGAATTATTATAGCTTACATACCAGATGAAATGTAAAGATCCATCAGCTATTTTAATTTGTAAAGATTTAGTTTGTTTTTGCTAGGTAGTTAATGTAGACTTTTAAGCTAAACATATAGTTGCACCTATATCGATATATGCATGTATTTATTTATTTTGAATCTGTACTTGAATAAATGTAGTGTTGGGATTCTGTTGAACTGATCGCGTTGGTTTCATCTGATTTTAAATTGGTTTGATACATATAGATCGAACTTATAGTTGAATCTGTTTCATAGGCAGATTCAATAGGTTCTAAATTTCTATTTTGTGCTGATTGTAAAATATAAAGCTTATTTTGATATTGATTTTGTTTTCTTTTGGGACATTCATTTGCATAATGACCTTCTTCTTTACATAGCCAATATTTACAATTTTTCTTACCTTAGGGACAATACTTAGGATTAGATTTTTGTTTATTCTTTTTGAATACTTTTTTAGGTTTATGTTGTTCGTTGGTTGAATAATTAAAAATGGGCGTTCTTTAAATGAAAACCAACGTGAAGAAAGGCAAGTGCATCTATCGAATAAGTAATAAAGCAGAGTAAGATTTAAGACTTCGAGTGTCGAACCCACGGGAAAAACGTTACTTAATTACTAGGTTGATCAGATTACAATTATTTAGGAAAAATCCAAATTAATTGATTAAAATTGGAAAA
>JAOXYD010199028.1:0-35782 GCA_028565735.1 Pinacopodium congolense | reverse complement strand
TAAATTTACAATTATATTGTAAAAATTATATTTTCAATAGAATAATTTTAAATTATTCAAAAATATTTTACAATTGAATATTTTTAATTATACATAAATTTTGAATTATATTAAAATTATTCAAATATATTATAAAATTAAAAATATTTTAAAATTGAGTATTTTTATTGTAAAATATTTTTGAATAATTTTTAATTTAAAATATATTTTAATAATTGAAAATTATTCTATTGAAAATATATTTTAAATATTTTTCATTATTTTTAAGGAATAAGTAATATATTTAATAACTAAACTTAGAAATCATTATACGATACTTCTTAATAAAATATTAGTATATTAATCACTTATTATTTTATTAAAAAAAATAATTTTGACCTAATTAAAAACTTTTGAAAAGTTATTCATTAAATTGAAAATTTTTAAAAGGTTGATCACTGAATTGGAAATTTTCTACAAAGTTGATAATTCAATTGAAAAATTTTTAAAAGGTTAATTACTGAATTGAAAATTTTCAAAGGTGAAGGGGTGCATATGTAGAAGCTGACATGACACTTTTTTCATGTGGTTATCTGTTTACTTTGTCATCGTGAACCTAATGATGTGAAAGTTTTCACCTTAATTGATATACTTTTTAAAAGTTGATCACTTAATTAAAATTTTTTAAGGCTTATCACTCAATTGAAAATTTTTTAAAAGATTAGTCAATTGTGTGTATGTTATCCATAATTAAATACTTGTTAACTAAATTAGAAGTTGTTATATAATACTTCATAATAAAATATTGATGTATTAATCACTTGTTATTTTTATAAGGAAAAAACTAATTTTGACTTGATTTAAAATAATTTTATAAGGTTGGCCACTAATTTTAAAAATTTTAGAAGGTTGGATATTAAATTAAAAAATTTTAAAAGGTTACTTACTAAATTGAAAATTTTTAAAAATTGAAGTTTTACACGTGGATAGCCACATGGTATTTTTGCCATGCGACTATTCATGTGCAAAGTTTATTAGTCATGTCAATATAACCTTAAGTTTTTACCTTAATTGATCAATTTTTTAAAGGTAGGTTGCTTAATTGCAAAATTTTAAAAGTTTGTCACTCAACTTAAAAAATTCTAAAAAGTTACTCACTTTTTTATTTATTATCTTTTTTGGTTTTTACAAATCTTTGGCTTGCCAAATTTTAATGTAACATTTGCCTATAAGTTGCATGCTTGATGGGTGGCATGAGATAATAAATCTTCCTAGGTTCTAGCTTGGTTTTAGGTGGTAGTGGTGCACCATCACTCATTAGAGTAATAGTTTAAACCGAGCTTGGATTTGGGTGGTAGTGGTACACCATCACTTATTAGAGTAATAATCTAAAGTGATTTTTACCACACTTATTGAGGCTTTGAACTATACTTCTCCTACATTATAGATGAGAACTTTATCCTTCTTAGCCTGTGAGCAATACAACTTCGTATATAGCTCTAAAAATCACAACAAAAGGTTGTTGTGTATGAATTCATGGCATGTTCTTTTAATTGACTTTATATTAGAGGTAATTCAAAGTACAATCCATCACACTATTTTGTATACTTTGGTAGTTGTCTCTATTATTTAAGAGAAGAAAGAGAATTCCCATCTCATTACTTTAATGCATTACTTTTGAAGTTTATCTATAAGGTAAGTCAATGGTAACATGTTATAAACACTTGGTATAATAATGTTTTTGCCAAATTTTTGTAATTAAAAAAGGTTAAATTTAGGTGCTTTGATCAGTCTGCAAGGCTTAAGTGCATTAATATAGGATGTAATATAATCAATTATTTTATATTAACAAAATTAAAACTTTCTAAGAAGTTTAGATTTACTTTTTGTTTTCCACTTTTGCTTACAATTATCCTTTTTCATGATTTTCTTGTTTTTTCTTCATTTTTATTTCATAATTAAGTATATAAACTTTTTTCTATATCTACTAAGAACCATATACGATATATGCTTGATTGGTTCCTATAATATCTAGGAGTAGGATAAATTAGGTGACTAAAATGTAATTAAATCTTTTGTTCGTAATTAAAAATTTTCCTCTTAATAAAATATGAAAGATAAATAATATAATTAATCAATATGATTAAATGGCTTAAAATAAAATAAACTTGAAAAATAAAGAGGAAAGAGAAGAGAAAGACAAACTGAATTTATAATAGCTCGCTGCACAATCCACACTTATGTCTACTTTTAGCTCCTTGTCGAAAATTTTACTAACAATATCTTCTTCAATGGATGAAGATTAACCCTTAAAACCTCTCTCTCTTTTTTTTCAATGGACATAAGAGCAACCCTTACATATTCACTCTCTTGTTCAATGTGTACAAGAGTAACACTTTACAATTTCAATCTCATAATTATACCACCTCAAAATATAATTCACAAATATGATCTCAGTTGATTAATCTAAACGTTTAAGGGGTTTAACCATGCTAAATGATATATGCACCAAAACTTCACAAATATAACACTAAATAGTTTAAAAACCACCGAAATGTTCCTTAAAGCACCTCAACTCAATTTCCCACCACTTGAATTGTGTTTTCACATACTTGGATGCAAACTTCAATGCTCCTATTTATAAATAAAATTCAGTCTACTAGCCATTTATGATCATTAGGACTCACTAAAAATCAATTAGCAAGTTTTTCATCATAAAAACTAGCCATTGGTCTCTGATTTTCCAAACCATTAAATGATCACTGCAATGCTCAACTAGTCTCAACCACTAGTCGATTAGTTTTTACAAAATTAAAACACATTGGTTAAGTACTAAAAGACATTGATCAGTAAGTCTATCCTACTAGTCGACAGGACCCCACATAAGACACTGATTGATCACCACCAAATACACTAATCGACCAATCACTGTTTAACGATCACTAGTCAAACAACCTATGTAAAAATTGGTTCTCCACAAACTTTACACGATTATCACATGGAACTAGCTTTAAAATATATCCTAGCATGTTCAAACACTTGTATTTCATATAATTCATCACATACTTTAAAACTAGTTTCTCAAAAGATTTTAGTGTATAAAAAGACTCATTAAAAATATTCCCTACATAATTTCTCTTGATTATGTGACCTATATGTATAAATACTAAGTATGAATACAATATGCATGATTTAATCGTATAAAATACCTTGAAAATACCAAGATAAGATTAAAATAAAAATTACAAATCATAACTTGTTCAATTTTACTATTTTGGTTCTTGGTCCTTCATTTAACATTTAATCCTTATGTATCATTACCTTTGCTCCAATACTCCAAATTTGGCCATAAATTATGTTTTTTAATTCCTTTTCTTCGAATCTATCATTTTAATACATCAAAACATAGTAAAAGCATTAGTAGTATTGTTTCATCATCATAAAATTCTAGGTGGAGCCTCCTTTAGTTCAACAATTTTTAAGCTTGAAGTATTATTGATTCCCAACTATAAACTTATGTAAGCTCTGGTGGTTGATTAAACTGCTTTTTTTATAATAATTTTCCTCTTCAACACTTTACCAATTTATGTGAGAAAAGAAATCAACACCTCTTAGGCTTGCACCTAGAGTTGTTTAACAAATTTAGTATAGTTATGTCATTAGATCCACTAGAACAAGACTAGAGAAGAGTAATAACTTCTTCTATAATCATAGAATCATTAAAATAATAGTCTATGTTAGATAAAATTTATAAAAGTTGTAATATTTAAAAGTAATAGAGTAATTGTCTTTAAAAGTAATAGAGTAATTGTAGTTTTATCCCAAGAGACATTTAAAAATTATGTCTTAGCCATTATTTCCTTCATAAATTTTTTTTATGATAATACACAAAAATTCTAGATCAAAAGAGATAATATAAGTAATAAAAGTAGAGAAACCAATAAGTGCATACATTAAATGAAGTCTATAAGAGGATCTGTGTGCGCTTCCTACATATGTAATAATAACCTGAATACATTTTCTAGATCTAGGTGACGTCATACCTGCTATGCTCATGTACAAGATCCAATCAACAGTATTTGGGGTGTCATGCAATGGAGCATCAATTTCTTTCAATTGAGACTTAAACACACTGGCCAAACCTTGAATTGGATACTTATGTTTCTTATGCCTATTATTGATTCCAAGTAAATGTGGAAACTTATCTATAGATTCCAATGCCTTAGATAAGCCATTTATCAAAACTTGTAATGTTGTTAGAAATGCTCTAAGAGAGAGACTTCTTAAATATGGAGACCACCAAGTTGAAAACTTAAGAGTGTATATAAATTCCAATTTTAAGCCTAGGGTCCAATAATTCATATGCCTTCTCCAAAATGTTAAGGTTGAACAAAAATTAATCAAACAATTACAATAAGCCTTCTTTACATCTAAACCACTTTAACTAAGTAGTTCATTTTCTTCCTTATATTTTCATTAATGTTATGATCATTCACCAGAATTTTCATAATACTATTGAAATTTGTTTTGGCCCTATAATATATTAAACAATCTTGTTAAATTATTAATTTTGGGTTTGATTAATTACATTTTAAACACCTACACAACTGATTATTTAGAGTGATACTCAATTCTAAAACTTGATTGACTGTGCATACAACATTACTAGTAAGTTGTGCTTTCCCATGTCAATTAGTAAGTGATGTAAAAAAAAAAAGACTTAAAACATTTTTTATTCAACTCTTTCAAAATATTCTTAGCCTTAAACACCTTACCACTATATAAGAACGTGGGAATTAAACATGAAAAACTCTAGCTATCAAGCTTGGTATTAAAGTCTTCATGTCTTGATAAATCTTAACTCTTTAATCCATATAATTAAGATCAACACGCAAATATGTTGATACTCTTCTTTCTTGGTAACGCCCTCTATTTTTCACCATGAAAATAGGCTATAACAATTTAATTATTGGTTTTAATGATGGTTACAGAAAGTTAGAGGAATGAGTTCCATATGTTACAGAAAACAGGAAATAAGACCAAGGATTGGTTATAAAATGTAGGATGAGTTTTGTTTTTTCAAAAAATTTGTTGCTTTATGGGTTTAAATTGGTCTACATCATAGAACATAGGGTTTTCATATATTGTATTTTAATTTGACACGTCATTTTTATGTTGACCAAAATTGATAAAAGTAGTACATTGAATTGAAACATTGAGATATAGGAGGGAAATAGGAAAATTTTATGTTTAAGGACTTAATTAAGAAGTTTCTCAAAATTAGAGGACTAAAAATATAATTGTCCCTAAATGAGAAAACTCTTTTTAAACCCTTAAACTTTGGTGTTTAAAACAGTTAATTTCATAAACTTTAATTTTCATTGAATTAGCACTAAAATTTGAAAAATGATTTCATAACCCTTTACACTCAGAAATGAGATACACCATTATAAGCAATATGTTGATACAAAGGTGGTTACACCTTTTTTTTAATGATGACAAAGTGTCGTTCCTAATGAGTTTATTTAGTTTGATATGTTGATATAAGAATTAGAGATGTATCTTGAAGTTACATGTATGTCAGAGACTTAAATATTGATAGACATGTTGAAGTTTATATTAAAGCATTGAATTATGTTAGAGATGGTTGAAGAGATGAAGGAGGAGCATTAGACTTGAACTTTAAGTTGAAGATGAAAGATCGAAGATCAAGTTCGAGATAGTATTTTGATAGGTGCTTTGTAAGTTTTAATGTAAATTTTTTCTTTGGTCTTACCATAATGTTGAAATGGGTCACTTCATGCATATTGTATTCATGTTTAGTGATTTGGATATAGGATATATAATTAAGAGGATTTTGATGTGATTGATGTATGTGAATATCCTCTTGATAGATAAAATTGGTTTTGATGTTCAATTGATGTTAGTATGTATGAATGAATGGATGATTAGGTTAAATGGTTAGTGAATGTGAGATTGTGATTTGGTAAGACTTGTGTCTTATATGTTAAAGTAAATTAATGAGTTAAATGACGTGGTAAGAATGTGTAAATTGATTACAAATTGTGTGAATTGATGTGTATTGTGAAATTCTAATGCATGTGTGTGTGTAAAAAGGCAAATGAAATTGATTAAGATAAAGTGTTAAGTTATGTAATTAAGTTAAATTACGATAATTTAAGTTAAGAAGTGCTTTTTGATGCTTAGAAGTGTTTAGACTGTGTTAAGATATGTATAGGAAAGTTAGAAATTGAATTGGATGAGTTTGAAGTGTTTTTTAGAAGCATAACAATAGTTAATATGGAGATTAACGAAATTTTTATACAACTTACATTAAAGTGGGAGTTTAATAGTAATACATTAATAGTGTTATTATTAACTAATCCTAATTGTCATTGATATGCAGATTTTGCACTCTAATTATTATTTCTTAATTGAAAAATGATTTTAATGCTCTAGAATGTTGAGCAACAATAATGTATGACTAAGTTGAGGTTCCACACCTATAAATAGATGTTTTTGCATGAGTTTTGTGCATCAAGTTCGTGGAAAACATTCATACAACAAGATTAAGCATTCAGGAGTTTTGTTGAGAAGTTTTTGGTAAAGTTTTGTTTATTTTTTTGTATGAGTGTTGATAGGTTGTTTTGAATTTGATATTGCATTCATTCTAAGTGTGGCTAAGCCCCTTATACACCTTAGTGAGTCAAGAGTAACAAAGTTTGAAGGTGTTTTGTGAAGTGTGTATATGAGAAGTGAAGTTTGTGAGTTGAAAATATTAAGAGTGCTTTTGTGAGTAAGGTTATTCTTAAGTCATAAAAAGGAAATTATAGTGAAGTTAGCCTTAAGCCTTATAAAAAGGAGTGTGAGAGATAGGTTATTCTTGGATCTAGAAAAAGACAAGGAAAAGGTAAGTTATTCTTGAACTTAGAAAAAAAAAAGGAAAAATTATCTTTGAGCCTTAAAAAGGAGTTGTATCTCTAACATTGTATTTCTTCAGTTATGATGAAACTATTAATAAGGTTTGTTAGGGATTGGATTTAAGAGAAAGTGGAAATCTCCAAACTAGTATAAATCGTCTATGTTCTATTTTCTCTTTCTCTTTTTTACATTTCAAGAATTTATTTATAAGTTTTTAATTATTTATATTGTTTTAGTAGTTATTTATACCAGCTTTTGTTTAAGTGTTTATAACTTAGTGAATTAGGATTGTTTAGCTTTTGTTTAATAGAAATTGGTGAATATAGGTTTGAATAACTTAAATTTTTTTTAAAGCTCTAATTCATCCCCCAGGTGCTATAGGGACTAACACAACGCATAAAATAAATTAAAATAGTTTTATCAAAAGTAAAACATAACTTTACAAATGTATCTCTAGGATATCAGCCATTACTTATGAAAATAGGGAAAAAAATAGAACCTAATACACAAGTGGATGAAACCTATTCACATAAAGGTGTATAGTTTTTTAGAAATATATGCAAGACTTTTGGTGGCTTTGGTAGCTTCCATGTCAAAGTTGTTTACTCATCCCTATTCCTTATGTTGATCTTAAGGATGATTACATCAAGAGACTTACCATCATAAGGAATTTCTTAGATAGTGCATGTAGCTTTAGGGAACCTAATTATATCCTCATTAATGAAAAGACAACAAAGGAAGATGGTAAACACGAGCCTCTCATCACCATAATGCTTAGAAATACATATAAGTATAGAACCTAAAATGTTGTTCTTAAAACATCCTTAAACTTTAGGATCTAAGGTTACCTTATAAAGCTTGCGGAGATGGCGAGTTCATATGTCATATTGAACAATTAGTGACAAGGTCGGTTTCAATTTCAATTTAGGAATTAAGGCTTTTATGTGTTTCAATTTTAGGAATTAAACATAAAAATGAGAGATGAGAGATGCTGGATTGAGGAATCATTAATAAATGTTTTAAATGAGAACCACAATGGTCCCTTCACCATAAAATAGATTTTAAAATTTTTTTATGTTATTTACAATGCATGTTTCTCATTATAGAACTTAATGATTTATAAGGTGATTTTTAAAGTTTAAATGCTAATTTGGTGAAAATTGAACTACTAGGCTTAGAATGTTCCACGTACCAAAGTTTAAGAGTTAAAAGTGCTTTTTTTTTTATAAAACATTTTGAAAAAAAATTCATTATTTTGGTTAGAAGACCAAAATATCTTGCACTTAGATTAAAAAAAAAAAATTCATTTCAATCCTAAATTGAAACCCAGATATGGAGAATCTATAATCCTTAAATTGAAACACAAACAACATTCTACATTTTTTCCATTTCCTCTTCAAATCCCTAAATTGAAACAAAGTTTTATGTTCTCTTATTTCATCTACTCTTACGTGAATTGGCGTTAGGAGTGATAAAGTTAGTTCTCTTAACCAAAGTTTTTTCTAGTGACCTAACTTTTCAGAATCATTTTCAGTATAGTAGGCATACAATGCATTGTTGTTTTGTTTAGATTTTCCATTACTATTAAATAAAGAACTAATTACATATTATGGTGAGTTGAGAAACTCATGTCTAAAAGACATATTAATTTATGAGGAACTCGTGCTCACTCTTTTTGTTTATTGTGAGTACAACCACTCAACCATTGTATTGTATAAGTTCCTTCTCTGTTTTAAGATTAGGAGCACCAAAATTTTTAAGTGGTGAGTTAATTTTTTTAAGAGGTAGGATCACTTTGATATTATAAATCCATGTGACATCTAATTAGTTATGTAATTTACCATGTCAAAATATTTATAAGATGAGAATGTTTTTTATGTTATGATTGTGCTATGTTAACTATTCTTATGTTTGATTTATAACCGAGACTACGTGCATTACTGTGAAATGAATTAGAAATTAGATGGTAAATATATTTTGAAATTGTAATATGCTATAGGCATATTGACATTGTTATGATCATGTATCACTTTCGTATTATATTGCTTATACCAAAAAATTCACTTTCATAAGCTTTGGACTTTATAATAGAAGGGAAATTTTATTTAATATTATTATCATTATCGTACATTCTTTATTTTTTTAGGTCAGTTGTGGTCGAGGATGGATTCTAACCCCTGATACCATAGTTTGTAGCCATATGCTCTAATCCTCTATTTCAGACTTGGTACAACCTAGGATTATCATTCTCGTTGCTTTACACAATCAAAAAATTATTTTGACGGACTACAAGTTTGAAAAAAAAAATGTATTCTTAGTATAATAGGTTGAATAGTGTATTTGATGGGGACTTAAAATCAATTGTGGACAATGGATTAATTGAAACATATTGCCATTATAAGACAAATGTTATAATAAGATTGGTTGGGAAATTCGGTCAGGTTGATTCATGATTTGAAACTTTAGTTAATCCTTATAAAATTAACAAGTAAGAGAGAAGAGAGGAAGTAGAAATCCCAATTACACCAACCAATTGTAACCGTAGAAGTTATCTCGTAGACTGAGGATAAGTTGCAAATTATGAGTGATACATATGCTGGAATTAGTAGGAAAAGTGAAGAGAAGTAGTGACACTAGATGATGGTGGGGAGAAAAGAACAAGAGATGATACTAGTAAGGATAACAACATTGAGTAAAGTGACAACTAGCATCGCCTTTTTATCACAATAAATTGAATTTGGATGAAAGCACTGACAAGTTCTTCAGTAAGGAAATAACTTTGCTAGCCGTAAGTGATAATTACTGTAACTATTTATAATAGTAAATTTAATTTGATGATTACATTGCAAGTTCTATAGTAAGAGATAACTTTGACAGGGATATAACTACTCTATTTAGTCCTTAAATGGAGAAAAGATTTTGACCGTCTTGTGAAGTTCTAGTGATAAGGGGAATAAGTTCGTATAATTTGTAATATTTTATATTGTTTTAATGATTCAAATCCTTGATTTTAATTATGTTATATGTTTTGCATAATATATTGAAGAGTTAAAGTTAAAAAAGTTATTTTAGTTAAGTTTCAGGTATGTTTTGGGCTAAAGGATAAGAATTTGGCGAAATAAGACAAAACTAAATGTGTAGAAATAACAACATCATTTAATTTGAAGGAAAAGTGCCATTTTATGTGCAAGAAAAAGTCAAAAGGTAAATATGGGTCCTAATCGGTACCTTCTTGGTTTTTAGACATTGCCATCTTGCTTCAGTCATAGATAGAAGAATAATGACCTACGTAAACAACACCATTTTAATTAGATCTAAGAGCTATTTTATTATGATAAAATTTGAGACAGGAAATTTTTTTTGGAGAAATGACAAAAATACCTAAGATGTATTATTAGGGTTATAAAACCCTACTTAGCCATCATTATTTAGATAATAAGAGGGAGGAGCCATCAAAAACACTTTTAAGGTGGGGGGAAGTAAGAAGGAGAAGATAAGGGAGAAAGGTAAAAAGTTGTGTTTCAGTCATTATCTTAAACCTTAGCCCCTTAACAATAGTGTTTCTATTCATCTTCTTTATTGTTTCTTTTCTATTATAAGTGGCTAATTTATTTTTTTCTTATTAAAGGATAATTGAAGTTCTTAGAGATTTGCGAGATCTAATTGATTTCATTATTCTTAGAATTTATAAGAATTCATATATTTTTGAAGTTGAATAAAATTATTATTTTGATTAATCATATAAGAGGCCTATTTTTTCATTATAAAAATGACATATTGCTAATTAAAATTTCAAATCAGTAGTTGTTTGAAGGTTTTAATAATTATGGTAAATACAATAATTAATTAAATAAGAGTTTTTGGTTGATGTTATGGGGATATATGATTTAATTGAAATGAATTGAGCTTATGTCTGTATTGATTAAAATTGACAGTCTTTCTAGTATTTAATACTACTAATAAATTAAAATTTAAGAACTTGTTTAGGGTTGTTTATTGATAAGAGAAACAATTCAAAGCACTTGACTTAGTTATTGACAAAGTATGGAAAGATAGGTTGTTAGAACTTATTAACAACCATAACCAATTTATTTAGGAACTAAAGAAGTTAATTCTTATGGCAATGATCAATTTAAATGGATTTAACTAAAAATATACCTTTGGTTAGATACTTACTATTTATTAATCTTTCACTTGTTTTGATTTTATTATTAATAAGTTTTAGATTATTTTTATTTAAATTTTAAAATTAACTTTATTTAATTTGTTATATTAACTTTTAGAAGCTAATAAATCTACCTAATTCCAATGGAATTCAATTCAATTCTAGTCTATTTACAAGTTATTTCATTTTTAGAAGTAGCAATCTATTTTTGTTGGATTCAACACCCATTAAGTTTTAATGTCATTAATTGGGATTGGTGTCAAAATTAGATTATTGGTATGATTATGCCTTAATCTTCTCATGTAGGTAAATTCAGTTACAATCCAGATACTAAGAAGACAATTAGGAAGTTAGGGAAGGAAATTAAATGTCTAGCCAGATAAGCATTTATAATAATTGATTTGGTTTCTATTGACACTAAAGAAGAAACAATAGCTAATACAGAGAGAACATTAAGGGACTTTACTACATCAAATTTTAACTAATAGCAACTTTGTATAGAGTATCCATACTTAGAGGTAGTATTTGAGATAAAATTCAGATTGATTCATTTATTGCCTACCTTTCAGAGATTAAAAAATGAAGACCCTCACAAGCACTTAAAGTAATTTCATATGGTATATTTGAATATAAGACCACAAGGGTATCTAAAGAGTAAATTAAATATCGAGCTTTTTCATTCTCACTAGCTGAAATAACTAAGGATTGCTTTTTTTTTTTTCCTTATGAATCTATTATCATATGGATAGTGATGGTGAGGTTATTCTTGAATAAGTTTTTTTCCTACCTTAAGATACTAGAATAACAAGGGAGATACATGGAATTAAATAAAGAGATATATAGAGACTCTTCTTAAATATTAGGAAAGGTTTAGGCAACTTTGGACAAGCTATCCTTAATATGAAATTTTAGAGCAAATCCTCATTTGGTACTTCTATGAATGATTGCTTACAATCGAGGAATTTGGATACAACTAGTGAAGGTGACATAGTGAACAAGACTCCTAGAAAAGATCAATATTTAATCTCTGTAATAGCTGCTAACTCGTAACATTTTAGCTTTAAACAAAACTTAACTTTAAGGAGAGTTAACGAGGTAAGTATATCATCCTTTGAATACTGGATTTCTAATTTAACCTCTCTTGTATAACCATTGGCTATAGGGAATTTGTAATAAGTCAAAGTGTTTGAAATTTGTATTGCTCCTGATCACCCTACTGATATGTGCCTAACACTTCAAGATGATTTTCAGGAGCATGGTGATGTGGTTGTCAGATTTCTTAGATATCGCAATGAAGTATGATCCTTATTCAAAGACTTATAATTAAGGATAGAGTGATTACCTTAAATTTAATTATGGTTTAAGGAAGCCAAATTTCCAAAAATTTTAACCTAGATATCATTTTCATAATAATAAATCAATCCATAATTAAGTATGTTCTTAGAAGAAATTGTTAAATCATTTATAATTAACACAAAAAATTCAATAGGGGATAAGTATGAGAATTCAGAACTTGAAAAATCAAATATGGTGTCTTCTGTTAGCAGATTGGAATCTCAAGGTGAGTTACCTTTACAAAATGTGGTTAATCCTAAGCAAAATGTTAGTGTAATTATCTTGAAGAGAAATAAGGAGTTAAAGGAACCAAAAACGATAAGTTGTGAGCAAACCTTAAAGGAGGAGATAAAGAAAGAAGCGACTACTTCCTAGCACCAAACTGATTAAATTAAAGAATCTAATAGAAAAAAGATCAAGGCATTAGTGAAAAATTCTCTTTTTCCTACAAGGCTTGCTAAGTCTAAAAAAGAAGAGGAAGAGAAGGAGATCCTTGAGATCCTTCATAAGATAAAGTTAAATATCTCTTTACTTGATGATATTAAATGGGCACCTTGCTATGTGAAGTTTCTTAAGGAAAATGTACTAATAAGAGGAAGCTTCATCATGTGAGTCTTACTTTTAAAACAACCTACTTATACACCTCATAACTTTAGGCAAGTGCACTTATCACTATTGTAGTATATTAGTAAGTTGCGTATCATTCCTATGAGGATTTTTAGCAAGTATGAGTCTAAACCATTGAATTTTTGATTAACCTAATAATCAATATAAAATAAATTGAATATTAAAATTAAATTAAAAAAATTCATAACTAACAATCAAATAGACCGACTTAAGGAATTAAAGATTAAGAATAATTTAGTTAGGTTCTATTATCTAGTAAGAATTTTCACAAACTTTTCTTATAGTAATACAATTAATACAACTTAATTTAATTGTTTTATTGTCATAAAATATAATCATATAATGCAAATATAGATGATTTGATTGAAAAAAACTGTATTAGGGCTCGTTTAGTTTAGCTTTTCATTTTTATTTTTGTGTGTTTACATCTGTTTTATGTGTTTTTTTTGGTTTTTATGCTTTTTTCGATTTTTATATTTTATTTATGTGTTGTTTTTTTAATGATATTTTTATGTTTATGTATTTAGAAAAATAAAAAGAGAAATAAAAAACCAAAAACCAATATAAATAAGCTCTTAAATTAAATCATCCACTACACCATATTAAGAGTTTAAATTAACCAAATAACAGTTAAAATTTAAATGATAATACATTAATATACCTATACATTTTATCCATTATCAAATTCTTCCACACTTATAGAATTTGTTATCCTTAAGAAAATCAAGCCATCGTTTAATCTCAAATAAAAAATAATTTTAAGAAAATTATTAGTCTCATTAATCATAACCATTGAAAATTCTTTACTGCTCATTCAATCATAAAGGATCAACAAATGGCCATGCAACTAATTACTCATATTGATTTGCAAGTTGGTTCAATTTGTTTCATGTTTTTTCAAACTTGAACTTGAATCATAAAACTTAATTCCATGTATAAAATGAATCTACACAAAATAACATACTTCCACTTTCAAATACATTCACATATTTTATTTATTCATAAGATATACACTTAATTGATAACATTGAATGCTTATTTGAGAATTGATTTGGCCTTTTTATATGAGATAAACTCCTTGTCATAAATAACCATGATTTCTCAGCTAAGTTATTAGCTTAAATGGCTACTAGCACCACTTTTAACTTTGACCTTTTTATTAATGTGAATATAGTGAAGTGAATTTATTATGATCCCGTATTCACTTATTGACACTTTTTTTTTTCCTAAAAAGATAACAATTTCCACAAGAAGCTACAATTACTTAGGTATCTGTATTTTACACACATAATATTATTATATCCATAAAGTATTCATTCTCCAGAGTTATAAGAAAAATTGAACACTTGTTCACCAACACCCACAATTAGTTACATAAATATCTTGAACCATCAAAACAATCAAAATCATAATAAATATCTTTAATGGTATAATTTTAACAAATATTTTTCCATAAATTTTTTTTATTAAGAAAGTTATGAAAACTTTGATAAGCTTGAGATAACATATCGTATTTCCAGAACCCCTCCCATAAACTTAATATAAACATTGTCTTCAATGTTTAAATAAAACAAATAAAAACAAATGGAAAGGGATAGAGGGATAAAAAAAACTTTTATTCACAATAAAGAGAGATAAGTAGTGAAGTACCAAAATGAAGGTTTCAATTAAGCATCTTTGTAATTGTGATATAGCTAGTGGTGAACAACTAAAAACATGAAAGTAAAGAACATCATTTATATAAGTAAAATAAACAACAGTAAAATATAAGAAAAACTAAAATACAATTAGTTCCTAAATGTTTATCATTACTCCTGTGGAGGATCATGGCTATGACTAGAGGATCTCAAGTACTCCTATTGCTGAGCAAAACATTACTAGGCTTGTGCATGTCGTTACTGCAATTGATATTGTGTATCAAGCAACAGCTTATGGATAGTCACCAAAGTGACCTCTAATGATGGAATTGGTGCTGATGGTCTAACACTAGGTGAAGCATGAGCACTCAATATAATTAACTTTGAAGTATCCTTTGTAAAATTGTTGAAAGCTATGTGATTTGGTTTAAGAGTAGCCAAGTCATCTAATCTCTCATTAGTCCTCAAGGACTATTGAGATAGGTTATGGTGAGAATATGATAGCGTTCGATGGAAGTATGGGAAGCCCTTCTCCAAAATTCACACTAATATCTTTGAAATCAAGCGTAAGAAGTAACCTAATTTATTGAAGTACCCTAATTTATCCTCGAGATCATCTTGCATAACATTCCTTATGTAAGGAATGATGAATCCACTAAAGGTACACCAAACAATGATCCTTAACCCATGAAATATGCAATATTAATATATAATTTGTTGAAGTGAACCTCGTTGAGTCCACTAGCTTGAAGTTGGACATTGGTGTTGAGGAGTGTGATGATGATTCACTTATAGGTATTAAGTCTCGATGTAGGGCACTTACATATACTATAAATAGTTGGAAGCCAAGGTTACGGTGTGTTGTGACTCGACTAAAATCAAAATCCCATAAAACTTGATTAGGTTAAGATGTGGTATCTAGCCGATGCTTATACACCATATCTTTATAAAGTATATCTAACAGTGTTGATAAATAACTTCGAGAGATATTGAGTTTCATACCTCATATTAATATTTAGATCTCAATGGTGTCTTCTTCACCCTTGTCCTCGATGGTGGCTAAAAATTCCAAAATTAGAGTTATGAAGTAGGGTTTGTAAAGGTGAAATATTGGAGTCCATCCAAGGAATTAAAAAGTGCCCTCGATGTTAAATTTACTTTTTATATTTGGTGGAACTGCCCACACAATAATGATAAGGTTAGCTCAACGTACTTTGAACCAATCAAAATTTTCAACTGAAGTGAAATGATTATTTTCAAAGTTAAATATTTTTACGCGATGATAATGCTCTATGAGTTATAGTGACTCCAAAAAATTGCTTGAAGGCTACTTGAAAATTTATTGGGGAATTTTTCTTATCTCATCGAAATATTCTCCTTAGTCATCAGAATATGTGTCTAGTGGTGAGATAAAGGTCACCAAAAAGTGAAAAATTAATGACAAATAAGTGTGTTATAGGTGTTGATTCTAGGACCTACTCACACATTAGAAGAAATGTCAGTAAAAAAGAAGAAAACAAGTAATGGCAGTTGTGGTATTTGACAATGATCTATGAATGGAAGAAAGTAGTGGCGGCCTAGGGGAAAAATAGGAAAAACAATGATGATGATGAGTGGGAAGAGATATCTAAGTGGTGGATGGGCAGAAGGGAGAAGGAGAGGGGAGAAAAAGGGGAGGAGAAAGTGGTGGTCAACGGTTAAGAGAAGTAGAGGAAGAAGAAAGAAGAAAATGATATGGTTTGTTACTTTCATTCAAAGTAGCATTACCCTATGAAAAGGTTAAGAGTGTCTGAGTATCGAGCTAAAATGACATATGGGTAGACTGTAATAGTGCCCTTATGCCTTGCGTTTTGTCTTTTGTCTTTTTCCTAGAGGGGGTATTACCATTGTGCTAATCTTAATATAAACAACATCATTCCTATGAATCATTGGTTTACTATCCTCACTCGTGATCCCAATGACTCTATGTAGGGTGCATGATAATGCTGTTTTGGTTCGCCATTTTCTTTTTACCTTATCTGCATCTCTGCTTCCTAAATGCCTCATGAACTAGTCTTATCTCCCATCCCTTTTCTAGCTTAGCATAGAGGTGTTCACTACATATAAAAGAGAGAAATAATGGAAAACAACAATATAAATAAAACCTGTAAAATGAAGATTTCTAAATTACTATGAAAAGGGAATTACATTGGCTTTCCTTCCACCTAACGCTTTTTTAATGTCTGACTTTTCTGTTCCATTGAGTCAATGAGGTTAGGGGTTAAAGAATAAACATTTCCTTATCCATTTTGAAATTATACCTCCTAAATATAGCTTTAAGTAATGACTATTGAATTTAAATATTCCCAATTGTGGTTGGGAAAAAGGTACAATTTACTCCCTAACATTTCTAAAACGTTTTAAATTGTCTCTAACATTTTTTAAGATATCACTTTACCCCTTAACATTTGTAAAATGATGTATTTTACCCCTTAACATTTACAAAATAGTGTAAATTATTCCTTCAATATTAATTTCATTAAAAAATTTTTAATTACTTTCTTTATGATTAGTTCATAGTTCATTCATAAAATATTAAAAGAATTAATATTTATCTAACAAGATCTTAACATAATTAGTGTTAAGGGGATAAAATGTGCCATTTTGTAAATGTTATGGGGTAATATATACCATTTTATAATGTTAGGAGGCAAATTACATTAATTTATAAATGTTATTGGGTAAAGTGGTACCTTAAAAATGTTAAAGGTCAAATTAAACTATTTCTTAAACGTGAAGAGGTAAAGTAGATCTTTTGCCTTTGTCGATGTGTGATCTTTGTAGCTTTATATGAGAAGACTTATTTGATTCAAATGATACATACCATTTAGACTTGACATTTATAAGAAATAGATATAGGTGAGAATTATAGAGTAAAACTTGATTATCCTCTTAAAACTCCTTGTCACTTTAGAAATGACTTTCTTGCCATTTCTTTGTTCGTTCCTTGTAAAGTATCCTGTTTTAATATGCCATAAGTCTCCATTCATCATGTTTATTTAGTTGGAGTTTACGCTTTTCACCAATAAGGGGCAGTTTATATTTAAAGACTTAACTGCCCAATATGCTTTATATTCAAATTTAACAAGTAAATGACATGATTTCCAATATATTAACTGAAAAGGGAACATACCTGTTGGAGTTTTATATGGTGTCCTATAGGCCTAGAGAGCATCATCTAACTTATTAGTTCAGTCCTTCTTAAATTGTTTACTGTCTTCTTCGATATTAATTTTAGCTTACTAGCCACTAATTTGAACATGGTTACCTATTTGTAACACACCATAACATTTTAGAGTCTTTTCAAGTAGAGCATTGCAAAATGTGTTCCCCTACAACTTAATATGGCTCCATGTGTACCAAATCATGAAAATAATTTCTTAAAGAAATTAACTACTACCCTAGCATCATTAATGGATAAAGCTTGTGTTTAAGTTCATTTAAAAACATAGTCTACAACAACTAGGATCTATTTATTATCATATGAATTAGGAAAGGGTCCTATTAAATTTATACCCTAAACATCAAACACTTTACATACAACTAAAGTAGTTTAAAGCATTTCATCTTAGCGAGAAATATTATATGTTCATTGGCATTTGTCACAAGTTATAACATATATATAGGCATCTTAAAAGAGAGGGGACCAGTAAAAACTAGATTTTAAAACCTTGTGAGTGATTCTATTAACTCAAAATGACTTCTTGTAGGGTCAGAATGGTAGTCTTTCTAAATTGCCTTATCTTCCTACTATAAAATTCATCTTTATGTCACCTAGTCTATATAATTTTTAAATAGATAAGGGGTCTTTCTAAAAGTAATTTCAAATATTAGAAAATAATATTTATTCTTTTAATAATACAATGTACCTTTAGGTATGGCTCCAATTATTAAATAGTTCACAATATTGGGAAACTAGGGAACTTCACTTACCTGTGCATCTAGTGCATATAGACGCTCATCATGAAAGGAGTAATTAATGTCTTCCTTCAATATGTCCCTTGAAAGAGAATCTTTAAGGTATGATAGATGGTATGTTGCTACGTTCTTAGATCTTTTCTTATCCTTAATCTTAATGTGGATTCCTGCAATAATAAATTTCATTTAACTAGCCTTAGTTTGACATCAGTCTTACTCATTAAGTATCGTAAAGCTAAGTGATTAGTATAAAAAATAACTTTAGGCAAAATTAGTTAGGACTAAAACTTATTGAAAGTATATACAATTTTTCTACGCATCAATTTAGGTCTTTCTAGTATAGTAAATAGGTTGGAAGTGCCTATCTTTTCTCCATTTAAGCACAGCTCCCACTACAAAGGCACTCACATCACACATTAGTTCAAAAGAAAGATTCCAATATGGAACTACTATGATTGAGGCATTAGTTAATTAAAATATTAAAAGCATTTAAAAATTCATTAAAGAAATGAAAGAGACATCTTTTTTAAGTAGTAACATAAGATAAAAGCTAACATATCCAAGAAAACTCCTAATTGCTTTAACATAGGAAGGGGTTGATTATTTTTTAATTGCTTTTATCTTAAGAGCATAGGAAGGGGTTGATAACATAGGAAGCCAACATATCCCCTAGTAAGAAATTTTATGTCCTAAGATTATGCCCTCTTGTACTATTACGTGGTACTTTTCCTAGCTTAAGGCTAAATTGATTTCTTCATAACATTTCAGTACTTTTTCTAAATTACAGAGGCATGTGTCAAAAGAATAACCAATCACAAAAAAAAAAAAAAAAATCCATAGATGCCTCCATTATATCTTCTATTTTATGGTTAAAGATGGTTGTCATACATCTTTGCAAGGGTAGTTGATGTGTTGCATAGTATGAAAGGTGTCCTTTTATAAGTGAATGTATCATAGAGACATGAATATTGTCTTATCTTAATATTTAGGGGCTATATGAATTTGGAAATAACCTAACATCTAATCCTATAAGTAATAGTACATGTGCCTTAAGATTTGTTCAAACATCTGATTTGTGAAAGACAATGGAAAGTAGTCCTTCCTTATTACATCATTTAGTCTTCAATAATTGAAATGCACTCTATATCTCGTGATGGTCCTAATTGGAATAAGCTCATTCCTTTCATTGGGTACTACTACTATACCTCCTTTCTTTGGAACAACCTATATAGATTCACCCAAGAACTATCAAAAGTAGGATAAATAACTCATACATCTAGGGGTTTAATTACTTATAACTTTATAGCTTTCTTAATGGTAGGATTAAATCTCCTTTATGGCCACACAACTTATTTGCTATCTTCCTCCATTAAAATTTTGTACATATAAAAGGAGGAGTTTATGCCTCTTATATTAAAGATCTTTCACACAGTATCCCTCATATGCCCTCCTAGACTTCATAATTACTTATATTGGTACTTATTTAAATTGGTAGCTATGATCACTGGAAGCTTAGAATTCTCACCTAAGAATGCATACTTTAAGGGTTTTTAGAAGTTTTTTTCAATTATAATGTAGGTTTCTCTTCAATTGAGTGCTTCAATGTACTTTAGACACTTTTGTCTCTCTCTTAGAATTTCTAGTCTTGCACTTCTCCCTCACTTGCTTTGACACACCCCACTTTTGCACCTAGTGAGGGGCTCTCTTGTTCAATTTCCTCGCCTTGCTTTAAACATATTTATAATGGATCTCGACTTATGAAATCCTACACACATAAAGAAACTATACCATCCACAAAATCCATAAAATAAAAAGTATTGTCATTAGCAAAGAAGTATTTTATGGTTTTAAAATTTTTTAAATATTACCACTTCATCCTCGACTCTTAAGATAAACTTTCCCTTAAGAACATCTTTTATAGATTTAGTTGTTGTTAAGAAAGATTATCCTAAGATTAAAGGTATATCTATATCCTCATCCATGTCTAAAATTACAAAACCTACCAAAAAAATGAACTTGTTAACCTTAACTAACACATCTTCTATAATGCCTTTAAGATGTTTTATTGACCTATTAGCTAAATAAATGCTTATATATGTTGTTTTTTGTTCCTTTAAACCTAATTTTAAAAACATATTATAGGGCATCAAGTTTATACTAACCCTTAAATCAATTAGAGCCTTATCAATTATTAAACTACCAATCAAACAAGGGATAACAAAACTCCCTAGCTCATTGATCTTCTTTTGTAGCTTGTTTTAAAGAATAATGGAGCTATTCTCACTAAATGAGACATTCGATATCTCTTCTAACTTCCCTCTTGATTGTTAAGATATCTTCTAAGAAATTCACATACTTGGGTATCGGGGACACAAAAATTCAACAAATGATAAGTTAATTTATAATTATTTAAAGAGTTCAATAAATTTACCAAATTACGCATCCATGTGTCTTACTTTAAGGTTATAAGATAATGTTATCTTAGCCTAAACTCAAATGTGTCTTCTCACCATTGTCATCTTTCTTGGTTTCTTGATATATTGATTCATAACCAATAGCTAATGGATTCTTCTCTTTGGTTACATCATTTGTCGCATTTCCACTTCTCAATGTCACTACCTTAATGTTCTGCCTTGGATTCACCTTAATATTACTTGGCAAGCTTCCTTGAGAGGTCTTTCAGTAATCAACTTGGCAATTTATCTAATATGATTTTCTAAGTTATGAATCAAAGCTTTTCAATTCCATTGAGATGTTTCTAGACTTCGGAAATGAGCTTCATATGTAAAAACAAAATTTGTCTTTAACTCTTCTAAGATCAACTTCTTCTCATGATATTGATGGTATCCTAGGGAAGGCTTCCTTATGTTAGCTTGATTGTTTCACAAAAAGTTGGGATCTTGCCTCTAACCCAAATTGTAGGAGTTGTTGTAGGGGTTGTTAACTCTTGGACTATATCCAATGTAGTCCACTTGTTATAGCTTGGAAAAGATGCGCCCATATAAAGCTCTTGACTGCCATGGTTTTCCCCCACACCATTTACAACTAGGTGGGTATTTTATGATTTGAGTAGCTCATTAAAGATCTTTGTACCTATTCCACATCTTGTATAAGATTACATCATCCAATTATGTAAATATAGAAATATCATTCCCTAGTTTGGTGATCTTGGTAGGTGGAAAGTACTTTAGTAAAAGCGTTTTCACCAGGCTATCCCAAGTGGTGATTGAAATAGGTAGACGGGAATTTAAGCATTGTTTTGATTGATCCCTCAAAGAGAATGGAAACAACCTTAATCATAGCATTATATGAAGCTATATTGATCTAAAATATATCATATATCCCTATAAAGTTAGCTATGTGTGTGCTAGATTCTTCATTGGGCCATGTTTACCAATTCCAAAAGTTTTAATCCTATTTCCTCATCTTGCTTTAACCTTTCTCTATGTCCTTGATCAGCTTTCACAAGGTTAGAAGTTGAACTTCTAGTCATACAATGTAGAAATTACCTATAAACAATGGAAAGGCAATCAATTGTGTTGAATACATTGAAAAATAAAAAACACAAAAAATACAAATACAAATAAAAATATGGTTAAATTTATAACTCTAAGTTCTCTTAATATTACTAACAATCTCCAATAACATCGCCAAAAACTTGATCATATGAGTCTTACTTTTAAAATAACCTACTTATATTACTTGTAACTTTAGGCAACACGTATCGTTACTATAGTATATTAGCAAGTTGATATCATTTCGACTAGGATTTTCACCCATTGAATTATTAATTAAGCTAACAATCAATAGATAATAAATTAAAATTAAAATTAAACTAAACTAATGACTAACAATCAAAATTTACCAACTTAAGGAATTAAATATTATGAATAATTTAGTTAGGTTCTATTATCTAGTAATAAATTTCACAGAATTTACTTATAATAAGATAATTCACATCTATTTCACTGCTATAAAATCCAATCATGTAATGTAAACATAGATAATTTTCTTTAAAAAACTATATTAGATTGAAAGTAAAATTGACAATCTCTATAATAGAAATCCTTGACTATTCCTATTTAGATAACAAAAGGAACTAAATCAAAAGTGATATGAATAAAACCATAAAGTATTTAAAATTAAATAATGAAAAAGTTTATGATAATGATTACTTCGTGATCTCTAAAACTTTTCACTCCTTGATCCACCAATCTAATATTTTTTACTCCTTGAAGCACACTCTAATGGATTATTTTATGTCTTCATAACTAAGCTATTAAAAACTTCAAAAGTTGGATGTATTTGATTGCACGAATGCACCCCCTTCTTGATATTTTGCTCCTTTTTAAATGCACGGATCTTCTTATAATTACAAGACCCTAATGCATAAGGTTTTGTGGTTTTTGTTTCTTAAATAGCATTAAAATATTCACTTTCTCTCGCCTATCATGGACTAAAGCTACAGTTATTACCTAGCATAACAATGCCATTTCTCAAGGCCATTTATCTTTCATCTTGCTTCGAGATAGTAATAGTAGTGTCTGGGGTTATAACAATGTTGTTGTTCTTTAACATTATGCTTCTATCTTTTACACTACACCATAATGGTGGTCTTTATAATATCCATAATAACGTCATTGTTTTAAGCCATGTTGCTTCTGAAATTTTCTCCAAAATTTACTCCCTTTCTTTTACTTGTCTTTCAAATTCAAATTATACCTACATTTCACAAAAAGGGCAATTAGGATTCTAAACTATCTGAATAATAGGTAAATTTTAAATGATAATACACTAATAAACCTATACATTTTACCCGTTATCAAAGCTGAAAGTTAATGAGAAGATAAAGTTAAATGTAGTGAAGAATGTCTTAGTTGTTTGATAATCCCCAAATCATAAATATTTTAGGCATGCTTTTATAAGAATAATCTTACATTTGAGGGATAATTCCACGTAATTTGTATCCATAATTAATTAATTCTTGAATAAGATGTTGCCTAAGTTATTTTTAATGAATGCTTATGTTTTTATAGGAATTTGATGAGCAATTGTATGCACTTTGAAAGTTAGAATGATTTTAGAATCATAAAGAAGAGAAAAAGCGTCAAGTCATGAATTTTTATAGCAAATATCAAGGCCATAGGACGAATAATGGAGAGTATATTAAGAAAAAAACAAAAGAAGAAAAATCTAAAGGAGCTCACGGGTAAGCTCATGGCCATGGGCTTAAGTATGAAAATTGATTAGAAGGGTATATGGCTTGGCTTATGGCTATGAGCCAAGATGTGACTTAGTCGGCTTGTCTTGAGTATTTAATTTTTTTTCCTACGTTCTCTCATGTCTCCAATTCCTTGGAAACCCAAGTTGCCACTAAGACATTAGAGGAGAATTCGGTGTGGATTTAATTAAAATAATAAGTTTTATAAAACACGTTAATATATTCAATTAATATTTTGAGATAAGGAGAGTTTCTGCTTAATTTATCAAGGGAATAAGAATTACATAACTTGAGAGAGCATGTAGTGTGTAGTTAAATTTAAGGAAACTACGATCCAAGAAAATCTAGATTATCCTTTAAATTAAGGTTGAGTGATGAACATGAATATATCTTATGAGTATTAATCATCTAAGTATGAACTTCTTGATTGCTTGGTGAATCTTGTGAATTTGTCTTTGAATTTAGCTTTAGTTAATTATTAAAATTAGTCATCAAATTTGAGTAGGTTAGATAGCGAGGAGAAGGGGATCACTAGTAATCTAATATAACCTTGTGAGATTGACAATCCGGACTTATATTAGCTATACTATAATACAATAGGTACATTTGCCTATTTGTGGACTTAATAATATTAATTTAAGGTTTTGATTTTTTTAATTAAAACTTAGGTGGTGTAGACCACACATTAAAATTTTGGGGTTATTTTCGACATTGTTTTTAGATATTAGGAAATTCCTATCTTTTCTAAACTAACAAATTTTCCTTTCTTTGTTTTCTTTTTATATTTAATTGTATGAACTTTTTTTAATCTTATTTTAGGGAGCTTTAAGTGTAGGTTGTAGACATCATGGAATGGCAAGATCACAACAATAAAAGCCTTTAGTGGTTTAAAGATAAAAAGTGTCGAACTACAATTAGAGGGATAATTGGACAAGCCACAAGGATCAATAGAAATGTACTAATCACACTACTCCTAGTGTAATGAGAGTTACTAGGAGCCATCATTGCCCATTACAACCTAAAAAGGAACCAAGATTTGGATTACACTTAGCTTTAAGTGCATTCATATGTAACAGTAATGCTAGTTCGGAAAAAGAGGAGCCAAGATTAGCACTATGTGGGTTCTTAAACAAGTTCATAACTAATAGCTAGCCTAGCCTAGAACTTTATCAAATGAAGAGTGAGTCAAGGATAACATTGCATGAGGTCTTAATTGAATTTATATCTAACAATAAATTCAATCAAGACAAATTGGAAGTTGAAGAGGAGTTAAGAATGGCCTTATGTGGAGCTTTAAATGAACTTATTTCTAGTAATGAGACCAATCAAGAGAACTTGGAAGCTTTTTGTCATGACGTGGAACTTTATATGGGATAATTAGATGAATTATCTACTGTATATGAGCAAATTAAACCAACTAGTATCATCAAAGAGGAACTAAGGGAATTAGAATATGTAAATCCAATTCAAAGTGAAGAGGAGCTACAATTTTAGTGAGGATATTGAGAATTCTGTTGAGATCAGGACATTAAGTAAGAATAAGACACTTCCAAGAATATTGAATTTGTAGGCATTACATCTTTTGAGCGTCAAATAGGCGTGTATGTCACTATTTTATGCTATGGAGTAGTGTGAAAGTTATAAATGGTTAGATCTATACTAGGTACGATAAGCTATAAAGTGGTGGCATGTTAGCATAGAGAAGAAGAATAAGTTTCAGATGATGAACCTAAATAGAGGATTTGGATTCTCTAACATTAAGGTCCATATAAAAGACCTTAAAGAAGTACTTTTTAGGAGGCAACCCAAATTTTATCCTATCCCTTTTTTAACGTGATTCATTTGATTACATTTACATGTGAGTTTATGTTTATGAGTCTTTAAGTTTTTTTTTTCAACCTTTTTTGCTCAGTTACTTTATTTATGAATGATTTTATTTGAGGATGAATCATTAGTTATTGCTAAACATTTTATAGGTAAGTTGTGAACTAAATGTTGGTGTTAATTATGGTCTTGAGTGTTTAAGAAATTGAAATTAGATGAACACCATCCTTAAATTGATTATAAATAGCCTGTATTTTTTTTATTATTTGGGATTGATAAAGCCATAGGTGTCTAACAATGATTTAAACATTAATTGGGATTCATGAGCACTTTATTATCTTTTCCATTATTGTCATTTGATGAGTTTATCTTGCTACTCTTATATGATGTGTTAAAGAGTGGATAAGTTTGAATGCTTCATAAGCCTTGGACTTAAAAATTGTAGAACACATTACATGACTTAGTGTTTTGAGTACAATTACTAAATGTATGATCATTGCACTGTGTATGCATGATTAGAAACTTATAGGTTATGAGTATTGGGCATAAATATGGTTATTTAATAACTAGCCTAATGGTAGGAGTAGAAAGCAAACTTAGGGGGGATTCCTATATATTTATCTCCTGCTGCCACTTTCCACAATTGATACTTGACGATTATGCACATGAATTTCACTTTACAATCAAGTTTTATTTTTTTTTATTTTTATTTTTCATTAGATTTAATTTTTTTATATCATTATGGATCCTTAAACATTTAAATTAGGTAAGATTTATGTTTATGTTCTATTTATTTCATTTTCATGCATGTTATCATTCTTGACCTACTTTTTTTTTATTAAGAAAAAGCTTGTATTTAATGATTTTATTCAGGTAATGAAGAAGAAACATGGATCATCTTCTTCGAGCATTCAAATTTCATGAAATGGGATAGCACTTTCAACCATGCCACCTTTGGAGCTTAATTGTTTTAGTGGAGTCATGTTCTTCTCTCCTTTATACACTTGTTATCCCTTTATTTGTTTTTCACCTTCAAATTGAGGATAATTTGACTTTAGGAGGGGCATCTCTTACACTTATTGAACTAATTGTGTTTTTAATCCTCAAATTGAGAATGATTTAATTTAAGTGTGGGAGGAAGATGAGCATGTTCTATTATATACCACATAAACTTTATTTATTATTAGTCAAATGGTAATGAATTGGATATTTTATTTTAGAATGATCTTGATCATTAGTTAATTTTTAATTATGGTATTCTAATAAATTGATGCTTTTAGAGTTAGTGAATATTGATCAACCCTAGAGTAATTTTTAACCCTAAAATTTTCCTTTTCTTTTTCTTTTGAGTTATTTGAATATGTTTAGTGACATCTATGTATGATATTAAATGTCTAAGGACATTTTATATGATTTGTAATGTGAATTAAAAAATAGGATGCTTAGGATTATCTTAAAAACTTAAAAAATGCATTTTTATTAAATAACCGAGTATATTTTCACTCCATCAGTTTCATATCAATAAAAAAAGATTGAAGTTATAATTGATGTTAGTAGCTATTGAGCATATTTTCACTCCACCAGTTTCATATCAATAAAAAAGAGTGAATTTATAATTAATGCTAGTAGTTATTTGAGAGGGTGATCTAGTTGAGTAATCTAAAGCATCCATGACAAGATATTCACCTTCATGCCAAAGTGTTAGATGAAATCTTAAACATGCTAAAAATGATATCCTAATAGAGTAATCGAGGGTCATTCATAATAAGGTGTTTTCCCTTGCATAAAAAGATGAGGTGACCTCTAAATCAATTGTTCCAAGTTTAATTTGGACATAATTGATACGATAATCTATATGAAATTACTAGGATTCTTGATATCATGCATTAAGATTTACTATTTACTAACTATGTGATTACATGTGATAACAATATTTTTGTTATGATAAAGTTGTGATTTGTGCATTAGATGAAGGGTATTAATTTGTAATTTGTTTGTACTTAATTAATTTTTGACTCTTGATCAAGATTATTTTTAGTAGATGTTTTAAGTCGTTGTGTGAGGATAAGCAACAGTTCAAGTGTAAGGGTATTTGATAATGCCCAAATCATACATATTTTAGGCATGCTTTTATAAGGATAATCTTACGTTTTAGAGATAATTCCTTATGATTTGTATTCATGATTGATTAATTATTGAATAAGATATTGCTTAAGTTGTTTTTAATGAATTCTCATGTTTTTATATTGTTTTCAATGAATGCTCATGTTTTTATAAGACTTTAGTGAGCAATTTGATGCATTTTTTGATTTAAAATGGTAGCGTAATCATAAGGAGGACTAAGAGCATCAAGTCATATAATTCCACACCAAATTTTGAGGATATAGGATGAACGATGGAGAGTACATTAGGAAAACAATAAGAGAAGAAAAAAGCTCACGTCGTGAAAATTGAGTAGAAGTGTGCATGACTTGGCTTATGGTTGTGAGCTAGATCATGACCTAGTTGATTCCCCTTGCGTATTTAAGCGTTTTTTCTAGGTATTTCTCGTATCTTTAATTCCTTGGAAGCCCCTAGCCACCAAGACCTAAAGGAGAATTCCAAGCCATCTTAATAAGACTTAGAGTATAATTAAAGGAGAGAATTAGATCAAAACATCTAGAAAGTGAAGATCAAGAGTGGTTTTTCAACAAGAATTATAGAGGATTTAAAGGATTCAAGTGCCATAGCAATGTGGTTCTTAATTCTTAATTTATTTATGATTGTTATTGTTTATTTCATTACGTTTAGGAACTAATTTTCTTGTAAAATCTAGATGATTATGAATCGTAAGATATAGTGTTTTTTATAAATAAAATATATTGTTTTACAATGTTCCTTTAATTCAATATTGAATTTCTAGATTTTATCTAGGATTTACCTATGGAATAATGCAATTGGTCTTTGATTGTTACATGAATGCAAGTTTCAATTCCAATTATTTTATTTTCATATGTTTAGATTGAGAGATGAAATATATGAACAAATCAATCCATATATAACAAATCTTACATAGAGATATAAAGGTAGACTTACATGAGATTTCTAGATTAGGTGTGAACTTAATCAAAACAATAGGTTTTATAGAACGTTTTAATACATTCAATTGATATTTTAAGATAAGGAGAACTTCTGTTTAATTTATCAAGGGAATAAGAATTACATAACTTGAAAAAGAATGTAGTTCAATTTAGGGAATCTATGGTTTAAGTCAATCTGGATGATCCGTTGAATTAAGGTTGAATGATGAACACGAACATGTCTTAGTGGGATTAACCATCTAGGTCCTAAATTCTTGATTGCTTATTAAATCTTGGGGATTGGCCTTTTAATTTCTATTTAGTTATTTAATTTAATTAATTATTAAAATAAATCTTTAAATTTGAGTAGGATAGATAGTGAGGAGAAGGGAATCACTAGTAGTCCAATAAAATCCTCATGAGATCAACAATTTGAACTCACATTAGTTATACTACGATACGATAAGTGCACTTGTCTAGTTATGGTCTTAGTATTGTTAATTTGAGGTTGGATTTATTATTAATTAAAATTAGTTAGTGTAGTCCATGCATCACTATTCTTCAAAAATAAATTACCTCAGAAATACAACGATCCAGGTATGTTTACTACCTTTTGCAGCATAGGTAATCTAGGAATTGGGGAAAAAAAGTGTGGTATAGGAGCTTTGTAAATTTCATGCCTCTTTCTATTTAGTCATCACTGAACATTAATCCATTAAAAGAAACATGTGTTATAATTTGATTGGCTAATTCATCTAATGTGTATCTTGAGAGAGTTTTAGAGGATGTCTTAGGACAAGTCAGTAGTTTGGTTTTCCCTACTGATTCTTATATCCTTAATATAGAAGAGAGAGGGGAGGTTCTCTTAATTTCACTTTAATTTGTTGGGAAAACCTTTTTTAAAACGTTGAGAATAAAAATTAATATGCATGATAGAACATTTACTATAGAATCTGATGGTGAAATTATTAATTTTTATGTTTATAATGCCATGAGATATCCCAATGATGTTTATTTTTCTTTTATAATAGATGTCATTGATACTTTAACTTAAGTAATGTTTGAATTTATTAATGATGATAAGCTAAGGGTTTCACTTGAAAAAAGTTTGACTCTTGAAGGGTTACAGAAATTTCAAGTGAACTATAAAATGGATTCTAAGACATAATTTATGAATTAAAGTCATTTAAAGGTCTAAGGTATAGTGTGCCTTACATTGATTTACTTTTAACTTATATGGAACTTCTTTTTATATTATGTAAGCACCAAAGTTAGAGTTAAAACCTTTGTTGATCGTTTGAAGTATGTACTCTTTAGAGAAGAAGAAAATCTTTTGGTGGTAATTTCTAACAAACTCAGCGTTATGGAGAAGAAAAAGTTGCTTCGATTGTTTAGAGAGCATAGGGAAGTCATTAGGTGGATAATAGATAATATTAAAGGATTAAGTCCTTCTATATGCATGCATAGGATAATGTTAGAGGGGAATAGTAAATCTTCTAGAGAAGTTCACTATAGATTTAACTCATCCAAGATAAAAGTAATGAATGAGGAAAATTTGAAACTTCTTAATGTTTATATGATCTATCCAATCTTAGAATGTGAATTCTTTTGGCCTACTTTGATTCATAATGCATATACGTTCTATAAAGAATGTGAACATTATCCAAAAACTGAAAATATAGGGCTTAAAGATTAAAGGCCATTTACCCAATTGTTATTTATGAATAGGTTCTTTTCCTTCTTATGGGTAACATTTACATTTTAGTTATTGTATATTATGTTTCATAGTGGGTAGGTAAGGTACTAAAAGCTATTAATAGTAACCATGGTACTCATTTTTGGAACAGAATGGTGGCAACTTTATTTAAGAGGTACAATGTCACTCATTGTACTTCTGCAGTCTATCATCTACAAACTAGTGGGAAAAAGAGATATCTAATCAATTGATCAAGTCCATACTAGAGAAAACTATAAATTTGAATAGAAAAGAATGAAGGATGCAATTTAATGATACACATGGGCTTGCTAAACAACACATCGGACCTCTATAGATATATCCTCTTATCAATTAGTTTTTGACAACATGCATTACCTTCCTATTGAATTATAACACAAGGCATATTAGATGAATAAGAATTGCAACATAAAGGTTGATGGCTAGAGCACATAGGAAACTATAATTACATGAGTTTGAGAAAATATGTAATGATGCTAATGAAAACTTAAGGATTTATAAGGAAAATACAAAGGCCTTTAATGATAAAATGATTTCCAGGAAATCTTGTTCAATCAGACAAAAATTTTTATTTTATCATTCTCATCGGAAATTGTTTCTTGGTAAGCTACATTTTAGACGGATTGGGACCTTTATTCTTATTAATATGTTTCCTTATGGTACTATTGAGGTTCAAAGTGTAGAAATAGATAAAATTTTCAAAGTTAATAGTCTTAAGATTAAAACCTTTTATGAAGGTTTTAGCTATCTAATGTGAGGAGATATGTTTAGCTTATCCCACTTTTAAAGATTAAGCCATGGTTAGATTTAGCTAAAGATGTTAACTAAATGTTTTTTTAGGAGGTAACTGAAAATCTTTTTGTATTATGTTATATTAGTTTTGTTTTTAATGCTGATTATTTTATTTTATTTTTGATAATTACTAATGGCTTATTATTCATTATACCCTCATTGTTTAGCAGGTAGATGCTACTTGTCAATTTTAAGGAAGTCCTAATCCCTCTTATGCTTTTACTTTTATGAATTACTGAGTATTTGTATTCATATATTAAGAAAAATGTATCAATTAAATGTGAGGAGGGGATTTAGACATTTTAATGTACTTAGAGAAGTGTTTTAATTATTATTTCTTGAAATTTTCAATTTCAAGTTAAATTTTTACACTTGAATGATTATGAGTTTTTAAGAGCGATTGCTTCAAACATCTTATTTTAGAATTATTCTAATGGTTAGTTGATCGATAATTAATATTTTTTAATGTAGTTAATGTGATTACAATGATTGATATTGAATGACTCTTAATTGGCTATGGCTTTTCTTAAATATGTTATGTGAATTACATATATCAAGTTAACTATTATATATAGGGTTGAGTTTTAAGGAAACTTTGTATGAATTTTTATGTAAAAAAACAATAAGGTGTTCAAATTGTGGATAATTTTCTTAAAGAACTAAAAATTTTGAAAAATTAATTCTATAAAAAATAAAAACAATAACAATAAGTTAATTATGCATTGTTCAAGACAAGATAGAACATAAAACACACTTGCCAAGTTATTGTTCAAAGTAAGATGGAGAACAAAATGCATTTGCCATGGTAGGATGAAGCCTAAATCATATCTCTAAATCACCCTGAGAATAAGCTTGCATGATTGTTTGGAGTTGACATGAAACTTAATATTATGTATCAAGTGTTATTTAATTATCCCATATGACTATATTTGTTAAGTCATAGTTAAGATCGAGTTATGAGATGCTGAGTATGAGTAACTACATTGGCTTGTGTTAAAGTGCCTAATTAATATTTAATTTCTATTATGATGCTTTCTAAGTGGTTGTATGAAGTAATTACTTAAAGACAAGCATTATATAAGTTTAGTGTAATTTGATAGGGCGAATAATGTTCATATAATTTGTAATATTTCTCGTTGATTTAGTGATTGAAAGTTCTTAAATTTTAGATTTTGATTTTAGGTTATATGTTTTGCTTAATAAATTGAAAAGGTAAAGTTAAAAGGTTTGTTTTGGTTAAGTTTCAAGTACGTTTTAGGTTAAAGGAGTGGAATTAGTGAAATAAGGCAAAAGTAAAATGTGGAGGAATAACGACATCATTCAACCTGAAGGGTGAGTGCTGTTTTATATGCAATAAAAAGTCAAAAGGTAAATATGGGTCATAAATAGCACAATTTCGTTTCTAGACATTGCCCTTTTAATCTCAATTGCAGACAAAGGAATAACGACCCACGTAAATAGCATTGTTTTACACTAAATCCAAGTGCTATTTTACTACAGGAAAATTCAAGACATGACAAAATTTTAGCAGAAAAATGCAAAACAACCCAAGATGTATTATTAAGGTTATGAAACCCTACTTAACCTTCAATATTAAAATAATAAGAGGGAGGAGCAGTTATATACACGTTCGAGGGGAAAAGAAGGAAGAAAGACGAAAAGTGGCATTCAAGTTATTATCTTCAACCTTCACCAGTGAATAGTAGTGATTTTATTCATCTTCTTTATTATTTCTTTTCTATTATGAGTAGTTGATTTATTTTCTTTATTGTCAAAGGATAATTGAAGTTCATTCTTAGAGATTTATGAGATCTTAGTGCATTGTTCTTTGGATTCCTAAGTATTCATATATGTTCTAAATTAAACGAAACTATTATTTGATTTGATATGCAAGAGGCCTATTTTTCAATTATTGAAACGATATAATATTAATTAGAATTTCAAATCCATAATTATTTGAAGGTTTGAATAATTGTGGTAAATAACATAACTAATTACATAATCTAGCCTTAATGAATTGAACTTATATGTCTATTAATTAGAATTTGAAGTCTTTTTAATTTTTAATGTTATTGATAGATTAAATCTTAAGAGCACTTTTAGGGTTGTTTATTGATAAGAAAAATAATTCGAAGTGCTTGTCTTAATTATTGAATAAGTAATGAAAGATAGGATGTTAGAGCTTATTAATAACTATAACCAACTTATTTATAAACTAAAGAAGTTGATTCTTATTGTAGGTCGAATCCAAGAAAAATAATTCCTAGTATACATAAATAAAAAACTTGTAGATAGTAATGAGTAGGGTCGTATTCTACAAGAATTGAGTTAATTTATTAGCTTTTAAAAGTTAATAAGATAAAAAAGAAAAGGAGTTTTTGAATATTAAACTAACTTAGAACTTTACTAATAACAAATTAAAACAAGTAATGGCAATAATAGACAAGTATCTATACAAAGGTATAATCTCAATTAGGTCTTTTTGAATCAATTATTGATAAAAGAAATAATTGTTTAGTTCTTAAATAAATTGGCTATAGTTGTTCACTCATTTTAACAACCTATGTTACTTTACCTTATCAATAACTAAAAGAAGCTCCTTGAATTATTTCTCTTAACAATAAACAGCCATAAAAAAGCTCTTAGGACTTAATTTATCAATAGTATTAAGTACCAAAAGACTACTAATTCTAACAAATAAACTCACAAGTTTAGTTCATTTAAGTTATATCATATATTCCTATAACATAAATTTTATTTTATCATTAATATTTTATGAAAGAAAATTTAAACAATTACATAAATGAAATTCTAATTGACAATATATTATTTTGCTAATTGAAAAATAGGCCTTTTATATAATGAATCAAAATATTAATTTTATTTAACTTAGAAAATATATGAATACTTAGCAATAACAAAATGCGTCCATTATATCTTATCGTTCTCTAAGATTTAACTTAAATTATCTTTTGACTAGAAAGAGACAAATAAACTACTTATAGTAGGGGAAAAAACAAAAAGGATGAATAGAACCACTGTTGTTAACTGGCAAAGATTAAAGACAATGACTAAAATACAACTTTTTGTCTTTCAATATTTCTTCTCCATTTTACTTCTCTCCTTTTTTTAAAGTGTTTTTGATAGTTATAGATCTCTTGATATGTGTATTAGATAGTTGGTAGGTTTTTGAACTTTAAATATGTCTTTGGGTAATTTGGTCATTTTCTTTAAAAATTTTCATTATGTCTTGGATTTTTTAGGTGCAAAATGACATTTAGGTCAGGGAAAAATAGTGATGTTTTAATAGATTGTTGTTCTTTTGTCTGTGATTGGGAGGTAAAAAGTAGTATTTGGAGACTAAAATGGCACCATTTACGACTCACATTTAGGTTTCTAACTTTTTCTCATACGTATAATGGTAGTCACCATAGAGATAAATGACACCGTTGTTTCTTAACGCTTTACTTCTATCTTTGCTCACCATATTTCACTCCTTTAAACTAAAATATACCTAGAACTTAACCAAAACAAACCTTGTTATTTCAACTCTTCATTTTATCATGCAAAACATACACAATAATCAAGTTTAAGATTTAATAACTTTGAATGACTAAAATACCAAGAAATATTGCAAATTATTTGAATATTGGGTACTCTATCAAATTCCACCATACTTGAACATTACTTATCCCCAAGCAATTACTTCAGATAACCACTCAAAAAGTATCCCAATAGCAATAAAAAATTATTTAGACATTTTACATAAGTCAATCTAATTAATAATAATCAATATCTCAAAACTTAATCTCAACAGTGACTTAACATGTATTATAACATGGCTTTAAATCAACTCCATGCAGATAGTCATGCATCTTATTCTAAAGGCGATTCAGTAGGTGCGTTTTATGTTTAGTATTAGTATAGCAAGTGCATTTTATATCCATCTTGCCTTTAACTATGATTTGATAAGTGCATTTTACGTTCTGTCTTACTATTTCACAACACTTAATTTACTTATTCTTAATTAATCATTTCTTCTTATTAAAAATGAAAGATTTTCTAATTTTTTAATAAAATAATCACAATTCGAACATCTTACCACAAGTTTACATAAAAATTAGGGTAGAATTTTCTCAAAACTTAATACTATATACCGGGGTCAACCTGACATATGCAATTCGTATAACCATATTTAAAAAAATTTATGGACAATAAAAAATTATTCAATATTAATACCTTATTAAAGAATACTAATTAACAATGAATTAACCATTAAATAATTCTAAAACAAGATATTTAAAGCAGTCAATCTTAAACCTCACTACCATTTTAGCATAAAAATTTAACTTTATTTTGAAAAATTTTAAGCATTAAAAACACATTTCTCAACGCAAAAAATGTCTAATCCCCTCCCTCATAATTAATCCATATGTAATCCTCCATATACAAAGACAAATACTTAATAAATTAAGAGAATAACAAAATAATGCTCCAATTGTATAATATGGAATCTAAGTACATCAAAGA